>WNWK01004196.1:0-146008 GCA_009830355.1 Cherax destructor | reverse complement strand
CTCCCTCTCCCACTCTCCTACCCGGTGCCCCTTTTTCCCTCCGGGGTTTTACCTGGAAGTTCCGGGGGTCAAGCCCTCGGGGCCCCGGTCTGTGACCAGGCCTCATGGTGGATCGGGGCCTGTTCAACCAGGCTGTTACGCTGGCCCCCGCAGTCCTAATATGAACCCAGCCTGGCTGGTGGGTACCGACTTTAGGTGCCTGTCCAGTGCCTGTTTTGAAGACAGCCAGAGGTCTATTGGTAATCCCCCTTATGTTTGCTGGGAGGCAGTTGAACAGTCTTGGGCCCCTGACACTTATTGTGTTGTCTCTCAACGTGCTACTTGCACCCTTGCTTTTCATTGGGGGGATGTTACATTGTTTGCCGAGTCTTTTGCTTTCGTAGGGAGTGACTCTCGTGTTCAAATTTGGTACTAATCCCTCGATAATTTTCAAAGTGTATATAATAATGTATCTCTCCCGCCTGCGTTCTAGGGAGTACAGGTTAAGGAACTTCAAGCGTTCCCAGAAATTGAGGTGGTTTATCGAAGTTATGCGTGCCGTGTAGGTTTTCTGCACATTTTCTAGTTCAGCAATTTCACCTGCCTTGAAAGGTGCAGTTAGTGTGCAGCAATATTCCAGCCTAGATAGACCAAGCTACTTGAAAAGTGTCACCATAGGCTTGGCATCCCTGGTTTTGAAGGTTCTCATTATCCATCCTGTCCTTATTCTATCAGATGCGATTGCTACAGTGTTATGGTCCATGAAGATGAGATCCTCTGACATGATCACTCCCAGGTCTTTGACATTAGTTTTTCGCTCTATTGTGTGGTTGGAAATTTTAATTTCCTCATGTTTTCCACATCGGAGTAATTGAAATTTCTCACTGACTTTAAATACACAACACTTTTCTTGATTCTGAAGGGAGAGAGGAAATGCAGTCCCTTTCCAACACGAGCTGCAGATATTATATATATATATATATATATATATATATATATATATATATATATATATATATATATATATATATATATATATATATATATATATATTTATATATATATATATATTTTTTTTCAACAAGTCGGCCGTCTCCCACCGAGGCAGGGTGACCCAAAAAGAAAGAAAATCCCCAAAAAGAAAATACTTTCATCATCATTCAACACTTTCACCACACTCATACATAATCACTGTCTTTGCAGAGGAGCTCAGATACGACAGCTGAGAAAAGTCCCTCCCAGCTGTCAGTATCTCAGACCCCTCCTTTAAAGTGCAGGCATTGTACTTCCCATTTCCAGGACTCAAGTCCAACTAAATCAATTAACTGGTTTCCTGAATCCCTTCACAAAATGTTACCCTGCTCACACTCCAACAGATCGTCATGTCCCAAAACCATTCGTCTCCATTCACTCCTATCTAACACGCTCACACATGCTTGCTGGAAGTCCAAGCCCTCGCCCACAAAACCTCCTTTACCCCTTCCCTCCAACCTTTCTAGGACGACCCCTACCCCGCCTTCCTTCCCTACAGATTTATACGCTCTCCAAGTCATTCTACTTTGATCTATTCTCTCTAAATGACCAAACCACCTCAACAACCCCTCTTCAGCCCTCTGACAAATACTTTTAGTAACTCCACACCTTCTCCTAATTTCCACATTCCGAATTTTCTGCATAATATTTACACCACACATTGCCCTTAGACAGGACATCTCCACTGCCTCCAGCCTCCTCCTCGCTGCAGCATTTGCAACCCATGCTTCACACCCATATAAGAGTGTTGGTACCACAATACTTTCGTACATTCCCTTCTTTGCCTCCATGGATAACGTTTTTTGTCTCCACAGATACCTCAATGCACCACTCACCTTTTTTCCTTCATCAATTCTATGGTTAACCTCATCCTTCATAAACCCATCCGCTGACACGTCAACTTCCAAATATATGAAAATATTTACTTCTTCCATAATCCCTCTCACCAATGTGATATCCAATTTTTCTTTATTTAAATCGTTTGATACCCTCATCACCTTACTCTTATCTATGTTCACTTTTAACTTTCTACCTTTACACACTCTCCCAAACTCGTCCACTAACCTTTGCAACTTTTCTTTAGAATCTCCCATAAGCACAGTATCATCAGCAAAAAGTAACTGTGTCAACTCCCATTTTGCATTTAATTCTCCATAATTTAATCCCACCCCTCTCTCCAACACCCTAGCATTTACTTCTTTTACAACCCCATCTATAAATATATTGTTTAATATATATATATATATATATATATATATATATATATATATATATATATATATATATATATATATATATATATATATATGTATAGGTATGTAAACAGCAATGATTATTCATAACCAGGAATATAAACTCTTGCTACAATACATCCATCGTTTCTAAACCACCTGATATATACCAGAACTAAAGTTGCTTCTAAACTGATATGCAGAACATACCGACAATTAATTTTCTGAGCCAATCACCATTGTCATACAAGGTGCGTTAATTCATTATGAAAGCAGACGTTGCTTCTCTGTTTACTACGTCTGAGTTGCCAGCTATATATATATATATATATATATAAATATAAAGATGCTAGACTACTTTATGCTTCTCTTGAGAATAATGAATATCCACCGGGCCTCTTCATAAACCTTATCAAACCTTTCGATACAGTCGACTACAACATCCTGCATCTTAAACTAGAACTTTATGGAATCAGACTTAAATTCCTACCTTAACATCGGACACCAGTATGTGTCCATCAAAGGCAAAGTCTCATCAACTCGACCTATCAATTTTGTTGTGCCCCAGGGCGTGTTCTCGGCTCTCTGCTTTTCTGAAATACATCAAATACATTTCAGATGAATTCCCTTGATAACACTATTAATGAGCTCATAAAGATATCTACCTGGATGATTGCCAATAAATTCACTCTTAATACTGATAAGACCTTCTACATGATGTATGGGAACAGGGCTGCAAATATTCAACTAAATATTATTAATGGTTTCCAATTGCAAGACCAAACTTGGAAAAATTCTTAGGTCTGTGCTCACGAAATCGTAATAAGACGTGCAAATGAATCACGGAACGGAACGCACTGGCCTGTGAGTTTTAGGACTCTCTCGCCATGGGTTCAAACCCCACCTGTTCCCTGGTTTGATTTACTTACATCTGTAACTTGGCAGCGACTTGAAAACAACAGTGACATTCAGCACATATCATTAAAGGTATTCACATCAGTTGTCATCATCTCGAAGATACGTTACTACGTATCTCAAACAACATTACTTACATTGTACTACTCTATAATCTATTCTTACATCACCTATTCTATTTGTTATATGGAACGATGAAAAAAACTTTTGTTCAAGTACCCATGGCAAAATTCACTGCAGGAAAAGGAATAGATGTAGGAGCTTAATCAGTGAATTGTCTACTCATTTCTAAAAATAATTATAATATTAAATCATCAGGTACATTTCAAATACTACCTTCATTGAATCCCGCTTTAATGTAAAAACAAGAATTTTAATTTTCTAGCTATATATGACTGTGAAAACATTTACAAAGAGGCAAGTAGTGGCCGCGTAACATGCAAAACTTATTCATCAAAACTCCATTGCTCTAGAAGCAACAATGATCCAAGTCTTTGCATTGGTCCTAAGGCACAGCGACATTTCCGAGTTTCTCCATAGACGGATCAATGCACTCTTCCTTAATTAGGTCCTCATGTATAAGTGGAGTGATAACTTGTGCTCTCCTTCCTAGGAGTTTTCTAATTCTCAGTTGCTATAGCAGACGAGGGACGAAGTAAATCACTGAATAATAAACAACAATCAAGCACGTCATCATTCACAGAATGAGTTTGTGGCAAAGAAACTTTTTGCACTCATTCCACAGCACCTGTCACAGCACTCAGTGGAAACAATGTAGGATTAGTTGTGTGACATAAGTTTCTTCGCTAGAATTATCTATAACCAGGGCTTCAGCAGGACTCCTACATGATCCCATAACATCACTAACAATCAGAGGACGAACACTTTTCATCGTTAATTCCCCTGGAATTCTAAGTACTATATATCCAGAATAATAACTTTTTTTTTTTTTAATATTTAATGTAGAGATATTTTCACAATATTCTCTCTATAGGCCTCTAGAAGCACATCAATATTTGTGTAAATAAATGGTTCAAAGAACCGATACATTAGACACATGTGTAACACTTGGGTATATTTATTGTGGAAACGTTTCCATAAACAGCGACTTCATCAGTCCAATACAAATTAGATGGTGAAGATTAGAAGTGGATTGAGGGAATCAGTCCTTTAGCCTGGCGTCGTTGTAATCAGTCCATCGACTCCAGGTTGAGGGACTGATTACCTCATTCTCCTTCTGATCTTTACTATTTTTCTTTGTATTGGACTGATGAAGCCACTGTGTGGCGAAAACTTTCCACAGTGAAGATACACAAGTGTTGCATATGTGTCTAATTGATCATCAATATTTGTATTTATTTTATCTGACATAGAAATGACGTTATCTCGTAATTACGTCAAAATGCACATTAGTCACGATAACAATTTTTTTACATTTGTTTGGTTGAGGTCAGGATTACGAGCTGAATAAAAGTGGCATTACAAAGACCACATATTCCTCGTCCAAAATAATCTAGAATAATGAGTTAAAAGAGAGCTGCTCTACGCCATCTATGAAAGGAAATTTGCTTTTCTTGAACAAATTTAGCATTGGCATATCCTTACTTCCTCCTTAATGTACGAAAAATACGTTGAAAGCTAACAGGAATAAGCTCACATACGTTGACTTTATAGTTATCAATGTACTGTTGGCCACACGGAAGATGAGACAAATTAAAGAGGTGATGGAGGCATATGGTAACTCCTCCACGTAGTAAACACTATCTACTTATGTCAGTCCACTGTGTTTATTTCCGACCATTCCAGCTGACGAAGAATGTACAAACCGATGATATTCATAGTTAAATGATAGTGTGATATTCAAATTATTTATACTTAATGTCTCTGTCTGTCACCGACAGAAATGTAAGACACATATATTGTAACTAGGACATTAATTAATTAATTAATGTTTTTCCAATCTAATTTAGAGAAGAAAAAATACAGAGTAAATGTAACGGGTGAAGTCAGGTGCTGGTCCAGCACCTGGGCAGCATTTCTAAAATCATAAAAAACATATGTGTTTTGAGTAATGGTTTAAAAAATACATTTGCTCCAACTCTAGGATTTATTTACTAGAAATGTTTCAGCTCTGTGACTGTCTTTTTGAATCGCGTGTAGGTGTCCTTTACCGAGATTCATAGCATATTGAGCGATGGTGTTAGCATTGAGAAACAATTCTAGATATCGGCATTCTGAAAGTTAATGAGATGGTTATAGGTGTTACAGAGTATGAAGCAAGTGTCGTGCCACACATTTCGGGGTGAAATAAGTTACAAGGGAGTTGCACCTTCCCGTTTTCATGTGGGTGCGGCATATTTTGGGATTGTCAATGGTGCATGCCCCACCTGTTTTTCCAGATATACGATGCCTGCAGATACCCAAGGCATAGAACACACATAGATTGGAATTTTGTTTACTAGGATTTTGTGTGGCTGCATTCCCTGTTGGTGCATTTTCTCTGTTTTCCCATTACCTACCGCCCCTGTATGGACATCAGGGCTTCCACCGCTTTTTACTGGTAATGTGTCTACACTATTCCTCGAGACATCATCCCCTTTTGTTATGTCTCCAGCAGTATTGTTACTTTGTACCTCCGTAAATTGTATAACGTTGTCTTTACCTGTTTCATCACCAGGGCCACTATCTCCATTTGGCGCAGGCTGATATGTTTTTCAAGAAGGATATTTTATTGGTGTTATTGTCTATTAATATAGATGAAAATTTCTCCCACAGGTGTATCTCCTTTGGGCAAACCCAAAAACATTTCTCTGGTTATATATCAAAAGTGGTCGAGGCTTTAAAGTTCCTGCATGACCCATGAATAAACACGAACGAGTGGCAGTGATCGTGGTTACAATAATATAAAATACTGCTTGATGAGGATAGTACACAAAACGAGGAATAGAATGAAATTAGCTCAGAGGCACCCACACCACCGTATGTCCTCGGATGAAGGTAACACACCTAGCTCTGCTGGGTACTTGATTCTTGTAGGATTTGGTGGTTCTGTGGGTTAGAGCGTCATATGATTTTCGCTCACCATGAGGCGGGCCAAAACATGGGTTCGAGTCCTTGGCTAGTCACAGAGTTGTTATTGTTTAATACCACTCGTTCGTGGTATAACAAGTGCAATTTAATTTAGCCTAATCCAACTAAATATATTTTAGATAAGTTTACAATAATATAATAATAAACACAAAAAAATATATTTCTTTCGTTAGGTTTAGAATGTTTTTTGCGAAATTATTGCATACACAAATTTTCGCTTGCCTTATTCGGCAAGAAGAGCGTTGCTATTTAAGCCATAATCCCAAGTTTTACTTATTCGGCACGATATATATATATATATATATATATATATATATATATATATATATATATATATATATATATATATATATATAATATTCTGTATAAAGCAATATGCAAAGTTATTCCGACATACATTCTCTGCTGTCGAAAATCGGAAAGAATAATACAGATGCATTATTTTAAAACTGGAAATGAATGCAATAACCACTATGTCAATGGAATTTCACGGTCAACTTGTTTTGCATTTGATCGTGCATGTTTTGTGAATGTATTTCGTGTTAGTCCTGAACATGTAGACATTCGCGAGCAGTATCAATACCTCTTTATTAACCTAACTGAACTTGCGGAGTTTGATTTGAATGTGTTGGACGCACATTTGTACTGTCTCTTTTGACATGATCTGTATACATTGGCTAACTGTTATAATCATGAGGAACCACTAAAATCGTACGAGTCAGGTTGGTTCCAATTACATGATTAAGAGACAGTATGTCGCATGTGTTTTGCAAGGCATCAGTTTCTGAACTGATATGACTATGATTCCTGTATTATGCAAGACCCCAGCTTGTGGACCCCTGTGGCTATGCTTCCTGTATTATGCAAGACTCCCAGCTTGTGGACCCCTGTGACTATGCTTCCTGTATTATGCAAGACCCCAGCTTGTGGACCCCTGTGACTATGCTTCCTGTATTATGCAAGACCCCAGCATGTGGACCCCTGTGACTATGCTTCCTGTATTATGCAAGACCCCAGCATGTGGACCCCTGTGACTATGCTTCCTGTATTATGCAAAACCCCAGCTTGTGGACCCCTGTGACTATGCTTCATATGTTCTGCTTGTGTACTCTGGTGACTGTACTACATATTATTTAGGGCTACAGCTTCTGGACCACCGTAACTATGCAACATTAGCAGGGTTTGTCTGGTTAACATCAACTTATTCTTACTACAAACATGTTTCTCCTTTTGTTTAACTTGGCTAAATACTTCCAGCACCACTTCTGCGCATAGTAGGAATAACTCAGTAACGGTCCCAGATTTTCGCTTAGCAGATTACAATGGACTTAGAGAACACTTATCATCTGTGGACTGGGGTAATGAAGAGAGCTATCAATATGACAGTTTTCTGAACACTATACATGCTGCCCAAAGAACATTTATCCCATATAAAGAAATTAGATCGAATAGAAATGACCCAAAATGGATGAATAATAGGCTCAAATATCTTTTAGGGCAGAAGAAAGGAATTTATAGGCGTATCAAAAGAGGTGAGGGTCATCTTACGAATCAGTATATTGACATTAAGAGGGACGTTAAAAAGGGGATAAGAAAAGCTAAGCGGGACTACGAAATTAAAGTTGCTAGGGATTCGAAAACTAACCCAAAAAGTTTTTTCCAGGTGTATAGAACAAAAGTTAGAGATAAGATAGGTCCCCTTAAAAATAATTATGGGTATCTTACTGACAAAGAGAATGAAATGTGCTCTATTTTTAATAATTATTTTCTCTCGGTTTTCACTCAGGAAGACACTAATAATATCCCAAGAATTAGGTATTTTAGTGGGCCTGAAGAAGATAAATTATGTAGTATCACAGTCACTAGCGAAATGGTTATCAAACAGATAGACCGTTTGAAGCAAAATAAATCGCCAGGCCCTGATAAGCTTTTTTCAAGGGTTCTTAAGGAATGCAAAATTGAACTCTGTGAACCCTTAACTAACATTTTTAACCTATCTCTTCAAACAGGTGTAGTGTCTGATACGTGGAAGATGGCTAATGTAATTCCTATTTTTAAAGCAGGGGACAAGTCGTTACCATCAAATTACCGCCCAATAAGTCTAACTTCAATTGTAGCCAAATTATTAGAGTCGATTATAGCTGATAACATAAGAAGCCATCTCGATAGGCATAATTTGATTAATGATACTCAACATGGATTCACCGGGCCGTTCCTGCCTAACTAATTTATTAACTTTTTCAGTAAGGCTTTTGAGGCAGTTGATCATGATAAAGAATTCGATATTGTTTATTTGGATTTTAGTAAGGCTTTGATAGAGTACCACATCAGAGACTGTTAAAGAAAGTGGCTGCTCACGGCATTGGAGGAAAAGTGTTTTCATGGATCGAGTCATGGCTCACCAATAGGAAGCAGAGGGTGTGCATTAATGGGGTTAAATCTGAGTGGGGATCTGTAACAAGTGGCGTTCCACAGGGATCGGTTTTGGGCCCGTTGTTGTTTATAATATATATAAATGACCTTGACGAGGGAATTACTAGTGATATGAGCAAATTCGCTGATGACACGAAGATAGGTAGGATAATCGATTCAGACGTAGATGTCACGGAACTTCAGGAGGATTTAGACAAACTCAATTCCTGGTCAGAAAATGGCAGATGCAGTTCAATGTAGATAAATGCAAAGTTCTAAAGCTCGGGAATATTCATAACCCTAGCACCTACCAGCTTAATAATGTTGAACTCAGCCGTACAGAATGCGAAAAGGATCTGGGGTTATGGTAAGCAGCAACCTCAAACCAAGTCAGCAATGCCTAAGCGTAAGAAATAAAGCAAATAGATTACTGGGATTTATATCAAGAAGTGTAAGCAACAGAAGTCCAGCGGTTATATTACAGCTTTATACATCATTAGTAAGGCCTCACCTAGATTATGCAGCTCAGTTCTGGTCTCCATTTTACAGAATGGATATAAATTCGTTAGAAAACATTCAGCGACATAGTATATGTATATATATATATATATATATATATATATATATATATATATATATATATATATATATATATATGCAAGACAACCACTATGATAATGTGAGTAGTCACGAAAGCGCTTGGAATTCCTTTTTTTTTTCATAGTGGTTGTCTTGCATATTTTGAAATCACCTGTTTACTGTGATCTTTTGCATATATATATATATATATATATATATATATATATATATATATATATATATATATATATATATAAAAGGAATAGAGCAAAAAAATATTTCAGAACAGTGAAGCAGCAGCCTAGTATAATATAAACAGTGACTAACTTTCAAAAACATGGGCAGTGCTGAGTGTACCTATAAGTGTTTATAAAAAATCAAGGGTATCAGTAAATGATATAATAATAAATGTTGATGTATAATCAGGAATAGAGTGAGAGATAAATCTAAAAACCTTCAAGAGTTGTGTGGCCTAGGGTATTATAAACAGTGAATAATTTCCAACGATATGGGTAATGCTGAGTGTACTGTGAGTGTTTTTTTTAAATATATCTCATGTGCACCAGTATTATAATAGTAAATGTTAGTATATAATTAATTAGGAATAGAGAGATAATTCTTAAAACCTATAAGAGTTATGTAGCCTAGCGTACATAAAGTGACCCCCCCCCCCCGACACACACACACAGACACTACACACACACACACACACACACACACACACACAGGAGACATGATAACGACATACAAAATACTGCGGGAATTGACAAGGTAGACAGTGACAGGATGTTCCAGAGAGGGAACACAGAAACAAGGGGACACAACTGGAAGCTGAAGACTCAGATGAGTCAAATGGATGTTAGGAAGCATTTCTTCAGAAACAGAGTAGTCAGGAAGTGGAATAGTCTAGAGAAAGATATAGTGGAGGCAGGAACCATACATAGTTTTAAGACAAGGTATGATAAAGCTCATGGAGCAGGGAGAGCAGAGACCCAGTAGCGGACAGCGAAGAGGCGGGGCCAGGAGCTGAGTCTCGACCCCTGCAACCACAATTAGGTGAGTACAATTAGGTGAGTACACTAATACTTACAATAACCCTAACTCACTAACACACTCAAGCCATGGAAATAAATGGTATAAAATAGCGACACAATGGAGATACACACAGCTTCTACAACATAGCTGAACCCCTTGCCAAGAAACTTCTTCATCGCTTTCCCACATAAGAACATAAGAATGGAGGAACACTGCAGATGGTCTACCCATATACTTGCCCAATCTCCTCTTAAAGCTACCCAAGGTTCTAGACTCTATCACCCTACTCGGAAGATCGTCACATGCAGCATTCCCCACCTGACTCCATCCTATATATACTCTTGTACCTTTCACCCAGGTAGATCTGTTTGTGACTTGATAAAGCCCACTGTGTGGGCGAAACGTTGTCAATAAAGGATCACATTATACTGCTTATGTGTTTATATCTCCACACTCATGCCAACAGACACTGGAGGATGCTGTAAGACCCTTCACATTGGTCAGCTCCCAAAACATAATGTGTATTTAAATATACTGTTAATGGGTACTTACCGTCGTGAAGTGTGGAGAGTCTAGGGTGATTCTGTACGAACACCTAAGATACTTTGTATGAGTCACAGATCGGCAAACGGCTTTGTCCACAGGGAAAGATACAAATTAATTTATTGGTAATCATGAAGGATCTAATTCGCATTGTAATGAGTTATCGAATGTTATAGTACTTCACTGCACAAGGCCTGCCATTGGATAAGTCGTCCTAATTAACTAGGCTGTTAATTGATCGGCACAATTAGGCAGAGTCTGGCCACCCGCCTCACTCATGAACAGTTTTTTTGTGACCATAAATAAGCCCGGCTGCCGGAGTGGGCAGGTGTTCCTTGTCACCAGGCATAGTGATGTCTATTGTCAATTTTTGTAGGCTAAATTACAGTATGTCTAACTCTAGATTATCTTAAATACTTATAAGTAGCAGCAATTTTAGCCTATAAAAGGCTTCATTACTAAAATAGTCTTATAAATTAAGAGTGTATAAAGAAATATGGCAACGTCGGGGTATAGGCATAGGAATCAAGCTACAGCCTATCCCACACTGTCAAAATCTCAACATTTCTCCTCCTTTTTCCTAATGGTTATGGGAAATCAGTTGTCTTCTCTGATTTCCCACACACTCACACTAGCACATAAATACACATAAACTCACACCCAAGCTAACACACACACTCACGTCAAGAAATTAGAGAAAGTGCAAAGGTTTGCAACAAGGCTAGTTCCGGAGCTAAGGAAAATGTCCTATGAAGAAATGTTAAGGGAAATCAGCCTGACGACACTGGAGGACAGGAGTGTTAGGGGAGATATGATAACGACATACAAAATACTACGTGGAATAGATAAGGTGGACAGAGACAGGATGTTCCAAGCCAAGTGTGCTAGATCATGGAAAAAGTATAGAAGACAAAAGATTCAAAAAACACGGAGTTGAGCAGAAGAAATAGAAACGAATATGCAGGAATAAGGTGAGAGGCCTAGAGGCAATACGAGAACGACATAACATCAAAAGCCAAATCTGAACCAAAGTTGTTATAGAGTCACATTAGGAGAAAAACAACAGTCAAGGACCAGGTAATCAGGCTGAGGAAAGAATGAGGGGAGCTCACAAAGGGTGACCAGGAAGTATGTGATGAACTTAAACAAGATTTAGAGAAGTATTTACAATAGAGACAGAAATGCTTCCAAAAAATCGTGGAGGTAGGTGCACCAGCAGGTGCTGGACACAATACACATAACCAAGGAGGAGGTGAAGAAACTGCTATATGAACTAAATACCTCAAAGGCCCAGATAACATATCTCCATGGATCCTGAGAGAGGGAACAGAGGAACTGTGTATGCCGTTAGCAGCAATCTTCAATAAATATATCGAAACTGAGCAATTGCCTGAGGTGTGGAAGACAGCAAATGTAGTTCCAATATTTAAGAAAGGAAACAGACAGGAAGTGATAAACTACAGACCATTGTCACTGACTTGCATAGTATGTAAAGTCATGGAAAGATCATCAGGAGAAGAGTGGTGGAGCACATTGAAAAGACTGGGCTCATACATGACAATCAGCAAGGCTTCAGAGATGGTAAATCCTGTGTCACAAATCTACTTGAGTTCTATGATAAGGTAACAGAAGTAAGACAGGAGTGAGAGGGATGGGTAGATTGTATTTTTTTGGACTGTAAGAAGGCTTTTGACACAGTACCACACAAGAGGCTGATACAAAAATTAGAGGAGCTGGCAGGAATAGTTGGGAAAGTATTGCAATGGATCAGGGAATATCTAACAGGAAGGAAACAACCAGTGTTGGTACCTAATGAAGTGTCAGAGTGGGCGCATGTGTCGAGTAGGGTTCCACAAGGGTCAGTCCTAGGTTCCTCAGGGGTCCGTTCTTGGAGTCACCCAGATCCACAAAGGGATCTGGGTGACTACAAGTCTGGTCAGACAAATGGCTCCTGGAGTTTAACCCCAGTAAGTGTAAAGTCATGAAGACTGGGGATGGACAAAGAAGACCGTAGACGGAGTACAGGTTATGGGGATCAAAGGCTCCAAACGTCTTTTAAACAAAAGGATCTTGGGGTAAGCATTATAACGAACATGTCCCCTGAGGCAAAAATCAATCAAATAAATGCTGCAGCAAATGGGAGCCTTGCAAACCTGAGAATAGCATTTCGACATCTGAGTAAGGAATCATTCACGACATTATACACCGTATACGTCAGGCCTATACTGGAGTATGCAGCACCAGTATGGAACCCACACCAAGTCAAACACAACAAAAAATTGATAGGAATTGACAAGGTGGACAGGGCTCGAATGTTTCAGACATGGGACACAGGAACGGCGGTGAGACCAGATAACATCTCTCCCCGGGTCTTGAGAGAGGGAGCAGAGACACTGTATGTGCCACTAACAACAATCTTCAACACATCTATCGTAACAGGACAACTACCTGAGATGTGGTAGACAGTAAATGTTGTCCCAATTTTTAAGAAGGGTCTGGGTTCGATTCCCAGCCAGGGCAGAAACATTGGGTGTGTTTCTTTACACCTGTTGTCTATGTTCCCCATCAGTAAAATGGGTACCTGGGTGTTAGTCGACTGGTGTGAGTCGCATCCTATTACACTGACCTAATCTGCCCGAAATGCTCAGCATAACAAGGGACTTTCTATATAGTAGTATGTCAAAAAAAAAAAAAAAAAAAAGAAAGGAGAGAGACAGGCAGCATTAAACGATAGACCAGTGTCACTAACATGTATAGTATTAAAAGTCATGGAGAGGTGAAACACCTAGAAAGGAATGAGCTTATACAGCATGGTTCAGGGATGAAAAATCCTGTATTACAAACCTACTGGAGTTGTACGACAAGGTAACAGAAGTAAGACAGGAGAGAGAGTACCGTGGGTAGACTGCATTTTCAAGGACTCTAAGAAGTTTTCGACACAGTTCCGCACAAGAAATTAGTGTAAAAACTAGAGGAGCAGGCAGAAATAACAGGAAAGGCACTGCAAGGAATCAGGGAATACCTGACAGAAAGAAAGCAAAGAGTGGGCGCGTTGTGACAAGCGGGGTTCCGCAGGGTCAGTGCTGTTTATGATATATGTGAATGACATGACGGAAGGAATAGATTCAGAGGTGCTCCTGTTTGCAGGCGATGATAAACTATTACGAAGAATTCAAACGGACGAGGATCAGGTAGGATCACAATGGGATCTGGACAGGTTGCAAACCTGGTCTAACAAATGGCTCCTGGAGTTTAACCCCACCAATTGCAAAGTCAAAGAAGACCGCAAACGGAGTACATGCTAGTGGGGTCAAAGGCTTCAAATCTCACTCAAGGAAAAGGATCTTGTTGTATCATACCAAACACATCTCCTGAGGCGCACGTCAACCAAACAACTGTTGCAGCACATCGGCACCTGGCAAACCTACGAATAGCTTCTCAACATCTAATTAAGGAGTTGGTTGGTTAGTAAAGTTTGTCAGAAAACATGACAAGTGTTTCCTGTCGTGGGTCTTAGGCATATGATGACCAGCCGCTGGAGCTTTTGGTCATCTGACCGAGGCCTTCCGCTGGCTTTGCGCTCCTCCCTTTTAAAAATTATGGTCATAGTTATAACCTAGGAAAGGTTGGAGGGAGGGGGTAAAGGAGGTTTTGTGTGCAAGGGGCTTGGACTTCCAGCAAGCATGCGTGAGCGTGTTAGATAGGAGCGAATTGAGACAAATGGCTTTTAGGACTTGACGTGCTGTTGGAGTGTAGGCAAGGTAACATTTATGAAGGGATTCTGGGAAACCGGCAGACCGGACTTGATTCCTGCAGATGGGAAGTACAGTGTCTGCACTCTGAAGGAGGGGTTTTATAACTGTAGTGTAAGCATTCCTCTGGCAAGACAGTGATGGACTGAATGATGGTGAAAGTTTTTCTTTTCGGGCCACCCTGCCTTGGTGGGAAACGGCCGATATGTTAATAAATAAATAAATAAGTTATTTCCATTTAGTTCTTAAGTAAGGAGACTTCAAGACACTTTAAACAATGTGCGTCAGGCCCATATTGGAGTATGCAGCACCAGTATGGAACCCACACCTGGTCAAGCACATCAAGAAACTAGACAAAAATAGAAACTAGACAAGGGAAATCAAGCTGACGACACTGGAGGACAGAAGGGGTAGGAGGAACATGATAACGACATATTAAATACTGAGAGGAATTACCAAGGTGGATAGTGACACAAAGTGACACAGCAAGAAGGGGTCAAAACGGGGATGTTAGGAAGTATTTCTTCAGTTACAGAGTTGTCAGGAAGTGGAACAATCTGGAGAGTGATGTAGTGTAGGTAGGATCCATACATAGCTTTAAGAAGAGGAACGATAAAGATCGTGGAGAAGGGAGAGAGTGGCCCTAGTAGCGACCAGAGAAGAGGCGGGGTCCAGGAGCTATGACTTGATTCCTGCAGATGGGAAGTACAGTGCTGGCACTCTGAAGGAGGGGTTTTATAACTGTAGTGTAAGCATTCCTCTGGCAAGACAGTGATGGACTGAATGATGGTGAAAGTTTTTCTTTTTCGGGCCACCCTGCCTTGGTGGGAAACGGCCGATATGTTAATAAATAAATAAATAAGTTATAACCATTTAGTTCTTAAGTAAGGAGACTTCAAGACACTTTAAACAATGTGCGTCAGGCCCATATTGGAGTATGCAGTGATGGACTGAATGATGGTGAAAGTTTTTCTTTTTCGGGCCACCCTGCCTTGGTGGGAAACGGCCGATATGTTAATAAATAAATAAATTATAATAAATAATTATGGTCATAGTTATAACCTAGGAAAGGTTGGAGAGGTGAAGAGGTGTGGAGAAGACCAGAAGACAGGTCTGGTGTAGAGGTGAGGAGAAGACCAGAAGACAGGGCTGGTGAAGAGGTGTGGAGAAGACCAGAAGACAGGTCTGGTGAAGAGGTGTGGAGAAGACCAGAAGACAGGTCTGGTGTAGAGGTGAGGAGAAGACCAGGAGACAGGTCTGGTGAAGAGGTGAGGAGAAGACCAGAAGACAGGTCTGGTGTAGAGGTGAGGAGAAGACCAGAAGACAGGGGTGGTGAAGAAGTGAGGAGAAGACCAGAAGACAGGGCTGGTGAAGAGGTGTGGAGAAGACCAGAAGACAGGTCTGGTGAAGAGGTGTGGAGAAGACCAGAAGACAGGTCTGGTGTAGAGGTGAGGAGAAGACCAGAAGACAGGGCTGGTGAAGAGGTGTGGAGAAGACCAGAAGACAGGTCTGGTGTAGAGGTGAGGAGAAGACCAGAAGACAGGTCTGGTGAAGAGGTGAGGAGAAGACCAGAAGACAGGTCTGGTGTAGAGGTGAGGAGAAGACCAGAAGACAGGGGTGGTGAAGAGGTGAGGAGAAGACCAGAAGACAGGGCTGGTGAAGAGGTGAGGAGAAGACCAGAAGACAGGGCTGGTGAAGAGGTGTGGAGAAGACCAGAAGACAGGTCTGGTGTAGAGGTGAGGAGAAGACAAGAAGACAGGTCTGGTGAAGAGGTGAGGAGAAGACCAGAAGACAGGGCTGGTGAAGAGTTGAGGAGAAGACCAGAAAACAGGTCTGGTGAAGAGGTGAGGAGAAGACCAGAAGACAGGTCTGGTGAAGATGTGAGGAGAAGACCAGAAGACAGGTCTGGTGAAGATGTGAGGAGAAGACCAGAAAACAGGTCTGGTGAAGAGTTGAGGAGAAGGCCAGAAGACAGGTCTGGTGAAGAGGTGAGGAGAAGACCAGAAGACAGGGCTGGTGAAGAAGTGAGGAGAAGACCAGAAGACAGGTCTGGTGAAGAGGTGAGGAGAAGACCAGAAGACAGGTCTGGTGAAGATGTGAGGAGAAGACCAGAAGACAGGTCTGGTGAAGAGGTGAGGAGAAGACCAGAAGACAGGGCTGGTGAAGAGGTGAGGAGAAGACCAGAAGACAGGGCTGGTGAAGAGGTGAGGAGAAGACCAGAAGACAGGGCTGGTGAAGAGGTGAGGAGAAGACCAGAAGACAGGTCTGGTGAAGAGGTGAGGAGAAGGCCAGAAGACAGGTCTGGTGAAGAGGTGAGGAGAAGCCAGAAGACAGGGCTGGTGAAGAGGTGAGAGAAGCCAGAAGACAGGGCTGGTGAAGAGGTGAGGAGAAGACCAGAAGACAGGCTGGTGAAGAGGTGAGAGAAGCCAGAAGACAGTCTGGTGAAGAGGTGAGAGAAGGCCAGAAGACAGGGCTGGTGAAGAGGTGAGGAGAAGCCAGAAGACAGGTTGGTGAAGAGGTGAGGAGAAGCCAGAAGACAGGCTGGTGAAGAGGTGAGAAAGCCAGAAACAGGCTGTGAAGAGGTGAAGAAGCCAAAGACAGGCTGGTGAAGAGTGAGAAAGGCCAGAAGACAGGGTGTGAAGAGTGAAAACCAGAAGAATGTAAGAGTGAGGAGAATGCCAGAAGACAGTCTGTGAAGAGTGAGGAAGACCAGAAACTTAAAGAGTGAGTGAAAGCCAGAAGACAGGCTGTGAAGAGTAGAAAGACCAAAGACAGGTTGGTGAAGAGTGAAGAAACCAGAAGACAGTCTGTAAGAGGTGGGAAAGCCAGAAACAGTGGAATTGGAAGAAGTAAGGAGAGCCAGAAGACAGCTGGTGAAGAGGTGAGAGAACCTATAGACAGCTGTGAAGAGGTGAGAAAGCCAGAACAGGTGTAAGTGGAGAAGCCAGAACAGTTGTGAAGAGTGAGAAAGCAGAGACAGGCTATAATGAGGAACAACGTGCTTGAATATGAGTTAGAAACATCAGTGAAGTAGTAATCAGATTGAAACCGTGCAACGATGACACCAGAGACATTCATGTTGACACAGGCATATATCATGATTGAAACCATGACATATATCTGTTGAAACCCAGTGACATAATCAGATTGAACAGCAGTGACATATATCGATTGAACACCCAGTGAGCTATATCATGATTGAACACCCACGTGACTATTATGATTGAACACTCAGTGACATATATCATGATTGAACACCACGTGACATATATCATGATTGAACACCACGGACATATATCATGATTGAACACCCACTGACATATATCTGATTGAACACCCACGTGACATATATTGATTGAACACCACGTGACATATATCATGATGAACACCCACGTGAATATATCATGATTGAACACCCACGTGACATATATCATGATTGAACACCCACGTGGCATATATCATGATTGAACACCACGTGACATATATCATGATTGAACACCCACGTGGCATATATCATGAATGAACACCCACGTGACATATATCATTATTGAACACCCACGTGCATATATCATGATTGAACACCCACGTGCATATATCATGATTGAACACCCACGTGACATATATCATGATTGAACACCCACGTGGCATATATCATGATTGAACACCCACGTGACATATATCATGATTGAACACCCACGTGACATATATCATGATTGAACACCCACGTGACATATATCATGATTGAACACCCACGTGGCATATATCATGATTGAACACCCACGTGACATATATCATGATTGAACACCCACGTGGCATATATCATGATTGAACACCCACGTGACATATATCATGATTGAACACCCACGTGACATATATCATGATTGAACACCCACGTGGCATATATCATGATTGAACACCCACGTGACATATATCATGATTGAACACCCACGTGACATATATCATGATTGAACACCCACGTGACATATATCATGATTGAACACCCACTTGACATATATCATGATTGAACACCCACGTGACATATATCATGATTGAACACCCACGTGACATATATCATCATTGAACACATACGTGACATATATCATGATTGAACACTCACGTGACATATATCATGACTGAACACACACGTGACATATATCATGATTGAACACCCACGTGACATATATCATCATTGAACACCCACGTGACATATATCATGACTGAACACCCACGTGACATATATCATGACTGAACACACACGTGACATATATCATGATTGAACACCCACGTGACATATATCATCATTGAACACCCACGTGACATATATCATGACTGAACACCCACGTGACATATATCATGATTGAACACCCACGTGACATATATCATGAGTGAATACTCACGTGACATATATCATGATTGAACACCCACGTGACATATATCATGACTGAACACCCACGTGGCATATATCATGATTGAACACCCACGTGACATATATCATGATTGAATACTCACGTGACATATATGACTGAACACCCACGTGGCATATATCATGATTGAACACCCACGTGACATATATCATGATTGAACACCCACGTGGCATATATCATGATTGAACACCCACGTGACATATATCATGATTGAACACCCACGTGACATATATCATGAGTGAATACTCACGTGACATATATCATGACTATACACTATGAGTTTACACCCACGTGACATATATCATGACTATACACTATGAGTTTACACCCACGTGATACACATCACTTACACATGTGTACACTTACTTGACGATCATATGTATTTACGTGACATATATAATTTGTACAATAAAAGTACATAATATGTACATTCGCGTGACCTACATCATGTGCACACCCACTTGGCGTACATGTGCACACTCAACATACACGTGCATGCATTTACCAACATGATATATATGTGCACACTCACATGACGAACGTATGTGTACACCGTACGTATGTGTACATCATGACGCACATTGTGTACGCCATTACGTACAATGTGTACAAAGAGTACACAACGCGTGAAATAAGAGGCTTAACCTTCAGTAAAATGTTTTGCAGCAGTAAAACGGATTTTATTGTTTTTTATTTGTTCTTTATTGTTGTTAGAGGCTTGTAGCGTCAAGCTAAAAACATTATTACTTTTTTATGACATGCAAAATTAGCTGAGAGTGTGTGAGCAGTGAATCATTATGGCTGTCTGGTTCTAACAGCTGTTGGTGGTTCTGGTCGTTATCAGCTGTTGATGGTTCTGGTCGTTATCAGCTGTTGGTGGTTCTGGTCGTTATCAGCTGTTGATGGTTCTGGTCGTTATCAGATGTTGATGGTTCTGGTCGTTATCAGCTGTTGATGGTTCTGGTCGTTATCAGATGTTGATGGTTCTGGTCGTTATCAGCTGTTTATGGTTCTGGTCGTTATCAGCTGTTGATGGTTCTAGTCATTATCAGCTGTTGATGGTTCTGGTGGTTATCACTTGTTGATGGTTCTGGAATTATCACCTGTTGAAGGTTCTGGGGGCAATCGCCTGCAATTTTCAACCACACCAGGACTTCCAATAACTCTGCAAATTGGTCAGAGGCCTGACCCATGGTTCCTTGCTCCTCTTGGCCGGAGAGAAATATTTTAGAATCAGCAATTATAAAACTTGATAAACGTTCATTATATAATAATAATCTCGATTTATTCAAACTTGATTCCTTTATAACTGAAGGCATTGTCCATAATCTGGACTGTCGTAAATGCTGTTCTAAACTGACGAATTGAGGGGTACTCATGTTCTGCTACTCCCTCCTACTATTAAGGTTAAACCAGCATTTACGTAAGAGTTAGGTGAGTCAGCCTCTGAATATAAGATCGTTTTCTTCTTGCCTCTTGCCCTAGACCCATTTTCTTTTAGGCGATGAGAGGAAATTTCTTACTAATAGATATCAGATGCTTTTGGGATCATAAAATTAAAGATTTATAACGAAACACTATGGAGTCTGACGACATGTTGGTGATAATTGACAAGTCACTAATGTTGTGGTCGCTAGGCCATTACTAAATATTCAGTGCTGATGGGCTAAATATATGTTTTTTTTTCTACTGTTTTAATGTTCTGCTTTCGTTTTTCTGGCACTGGGAACTGGTCTGCCTGGCGCCATCTACATTATTCTGGACAGAGCTGTTTCACTGAACGAATCTACCTGTACTTCTTACTCATTTCTGAAAAATTGCCAGCTCATGAAGGAGTGTTGATTACAATACAAAAAAATCTAGAGCTATCATTCAACTTTCTCCGTGGCTGTTTTGAAGAATTGCTGATTAAGTAGTTAGGGCAATGTGAACGTTGTTCTGTCTCTTGAGGCGGGAGAATGTGTCGCAGGATCTAATCTCGGCTGGCCGCCATGAGGCGGGCCAAAGTAGCATGGGTTCGAGTCCTTGGCTTGTCGCAGTGTTGTTACTGATCAATACCACTCGTTCGTAGTTACAATAATATATATATATATATATATATATATATATATATATATATATATATATATATATATATATATATATATATATATATTGTGGTTATATATATATATATATATATATATATATATATATATTTTTTTTTTTTTTTTCAACAAGTCGGCCGTTTCCCACCGAGGCAGGGTGACCCAAAAAGAAAGAAAATACCCAAAGAGAAAATACTTTCATCATCATTCAACACTTTCACCTCACTCATACATAATCACTATCTTTGCAGAGGCGCTCAGATACTACAGTTTCCAATAGTCCATCCAAACTGTCCCTATCCCAGACGTCCTTTAAAGTGCAGGCATTGTACTTCCCATTTCCAGGACTCAAGTCCGGCTGAATCTATAATAACCAGTTTCCCTGAATCCCTTCACTAAATATTACTTAGATAGGAGTGAATGGAGACGAATGGTTTTTGGGACCTGACTACCTGTTCGAGTGTGAGCAGGGTAATATTTATCTAAGCTTCGGCTTCCAATAGTTAGGGAAACTTACCTAACCTTATTATAACAAGCTCAATTTAATTTAGCCTAATCCAACTAAATATATTTCATATAAGTTTACATTAATTAATTAAAAAACAAAGACAATGAAATATATTTTTTTTCGTTAGATTCAGAATTATTTTTGCGAAATTATTGCGTACACAGAGCGTCATGTGTTTTCGCTCACCATGAGGCGGGCCAAAGCAGCATGGGTTCGAGTCCTTGGCTAGTCGCAGTGTTTATATTGATCAATACAACTCGTTCGTGGTTACAATAATATAATATACTGCTTGTTGGGCTAGTACACCAAACAGGGAGTAGAATGAAATTAGCTTAGAGGCGTCCACACCACCGTATGTTCTCGGATGACGGTAAAACACTTAGCTCTGCTGGGTGCGTCATTCTTGTAGGATTGAGTGGTCCTGTGGGTTACAGCGTCATGGGTTTTCGCTCACCATGAGGCGGGCCAAAGCGGCATGGGTTCAAGCCCTTGGCTAGTCGCAGGTTGTTACATTTATTATATATATATATATATATATATATATATATATATATATATATATATATATATATATATATATATGTCGTGTCGAACCTTAGAGTAAGACAACAGACAGCAGAACTAGTGCAAGTTCAAGATACTTGCGAACGGGAGGAAATTGCTCTCACTGAAAAAAAAAAAAAACTTATGGTCAGATTTAATCAAATTTTACTTATGACTATAAGGATAAAAAAGAGGTTACTACCCACTTTTCCCTTAACACATACAACACAAAAATACTTACTAACCAAAGTAGAAATGAGGAACGAGCAAAAGACAGCAATGAGTAAATTCTTATATAAATTTCCTTCTCCAAAGCAGAATCCAAGTAAATGTACAATATTTACAGTGTATTTGTACAGAAAGGTAATCTGAAAGCATGAGACAGTGAAAACCATCTTCGACCAGACTCGGAGGTAGGTCTACCAATGCTGATTCACAAGTGTCCAACATCGTTTCACAACTCTGTGACTGACTGGGTTGAACTTAGGTGTAGTATAACAAGGGGGTGCACCGCTTGTTATAATTAGCATCTGATTCCCTGGCGGAAAGTCATGCCTATATGGGTGTGTGACATATGCCGAATAAATTGCAATGTACTCCTAGCATGCCACAGATGGGTACTCAAAATATGGTCCATGTTTTAACACCCTATGTTGCTACTACTCAGTCATAGAGTTTACGAAAGTAAGAGGCTTGGTAGGAGGGAGCAAAATACCCCCAGTGAAAAGCAGGGTTGCCATGAATACTCTAAGATAATAGAATAAAAGTAAGGGGCCCAAGACTTTTTAACAGCCTCCCTCCCGCCTATCTGTGACAAAGCATTCGTATGTTTCACCTCCCTCATCCGATGCCAGCCAGTGTATAAAAACATATGAAAGGATTAAAACTTCAGCAAGCTTACTGACCCATCCTAGGCAGGTTCTTCTCAAACCCAAACGTATGAAAGGAAGAACACTGAAGCAGGCCTACTGCATTGTTCTTGGGCAAGATTTATAAATACAGGTGATTACCAACAAGCCTTTGGATGAATTTAGAGGGAAATTAATAAGTTCCTAAATTTAGTTCCTGATCAGCCGGGATGTGATTTGTACATCGAACTGCATGTGCCTCGTAGTAACAGCCTGGTTGATCAGGCTTTAATCCACCAAGAGGTCTGGTCTAGGACCGAGCCGCAGGGGCGTTGAATCCCGAAAAAATTCTTCAGTTATCAGATATAAACCAGTATTTTTTATTTTTCATTTCCTTGTCAGAACAGAATAAAAATATATTTTTCACAAAAACTGTGATTTCGACAACAGAAGTGTGCCGATATAGAGCTTGACAAGGGTGATTCCCAAACCTTTAAGCTACGTGTTCACCCGCCGTGAAAAATTCGCAGCATGGTGTATAACCGACCAAAACAAATCCGGATTTTGTTCGCATATTAAATTTTAGAATCAGAAACCGCGTCTTGTTTGTTACAGTTATGGCTGTCAATAAACTACATACCAAAAACTTTTGAAGTTAAATTCTCCTCCCAGCAACATTTAAAACACGCTCGTATGTTTTCAAGGGAGCAAGACTAGTTCAAACATTGTTTAATCCTGTAAATGTTTTTATTTTATACAAATTCCTTTTCACTTTAACGTGTCTGTTGTGATGATCCGCTGCAAGTCAGAAATACATTATTCATGACTCTTCACCTGATGAGGGATTATAATGTATCTCTAAAGCTCATGAACGTGTCGATCTGTACATTCTTTAGTCTGTACATTGTACGGTCGTGGCATTGTACGGTCATGTGCATATCCCTTGCGTCTGTACGTGCCTTCTCCCGTACGTATGCATCTGTATCTATATACATGTATGTCTCTGCGTGCCTAAACCTGTAAGTACGCTACTATACCCGCATTCGTTCATTCTAATGTTCCTTTTATGAGTTGCATCTGTTTGTGTGTATCAGTAAATGCCTTGATTCGTGTGTTTGTATATATATATATATATATATATATATATATATATATATATATATATATATATATATATATATATATATATATATATTGGTAGTAGATGGGTAGACAGCAACCACCCAGGAAGGTACTACCGTCCTACCAAATGAGTGTGACACATAAGCCTGTAATTGTTTTGTATGATGGTAGGATTGCTGGTGTCTTTTCTGTCTCATAAACATGCAAGATTGCAAGTATATGTTTTGCTACTTCTACTTTCAATTAGATCACACTACACATGTATGTACAAGCATATATTTACTAAACCCTCTAGGTTTTCTTCTATTTTCTTCTTAGTTCCTGTTCTTGTTTATTTCTGCTTATATCCATGGGGAAGTGGAATAGAATTCTTCCTCCGCAAGCTATGCGTGTCGTAGGAGGTGACTAAATTCCGGGAGCAATGGGCTAGTAACCCCTTCTCCTGTATAAATTACTAAAAACAAGGAAAATCAAAACTTTATAAAATTGGGATGTTTGAATGTACGTGGATGTAGTGCGGATGATAAGAAAGAAATGATTGCAAATGTTATGAATGAAAAAAAATTGGATGTCCTGGCTCTAAGCGAAACAAAGCTGAAAGGGGTAGGGGAGTTTCAGTGGGGAGAAATAAATGGGATTAAGTCAGGAGTATCTGAGAGAGTTAGAGCTAAGGAAGGGGTAGCAATAATGTTGAAGGATCAGTTATGGAGAGAGAAGAGGGAATATAAATGTATAAATTCAAGGATTATGTGGATTAAAATAAGGATCGGATGTGAAAAGTGTGTCACAATAAGTGTGTATGCACCAGGAGAAGAGACGAGTGTAGAGGAGAGAGAGAGAGAGAGAGAGAGAGAGAGAGAGAGAGAGAGAGAGAGAGAGAGAGAGAGAGAGAGAGAGAGAGAGAGAGAGAGAGAGATGTTAAGCGAGAGTGTAGGAAATTTTGAGCCAAGTGAGAGAGTAATTGAGGTAGGGGACCTAAATGCTGAAGTAGGAGAAGAGTTTAGAGAGGGTGTGGTAGGTGTAAATGGTAATGAGGAGCATTTGATTGAACTTTGTATAGAAAAGGGTATAGTTATAGGTAATACATATTTTAAGAAAAAGAGGATAATTAAGTATACAAGATATGATATAAGGCGTAATGACAGTAGTTTGTTGGACTACGTATTGGTAGATAAAAGGATGTACATGTTTATAGAGGGGCCACATATATGTCAGATCACTTTTTAGTTGTACCTACAAAGTAAAAGGTAGATGGTATACAAGAAAAATGGAAGCAGCAAGTAAGAGAGAAGTGAAGGTTTATAAACTAAAGAAAGAGGCAGTTAGGGTAAGATATAAACAACTTTTAGAGGACAGATGGGCTAGTGTGAGTATAGGCAGTGGGGTAGAAGATGTATGGGGTAAGTTTAGGAATATAGTGTTAGAGTGTTCAGCAGAAGTTTGTGGTTACAGGAAAGTGGGTGTGGGAGGAAAGAAGAGCGATTGGTGGAATGATGATGTAAAGAAAGAAGTAAGAGAGAAAGAGTTAGCATATGAGAGGTTTTTACAAATTACAAGTGATGCAAGGCGGGAGGAGTATATGGAGAGAAAAAGAGAGATTAAGAGAGTGGTGAAACAATGTAAAAAAAGAGCAAATGAGAGGGTGGGTGACAAATTTTGTTGACAATAAGAAAAAGTTTTGGAGTGAGATTAATAATTTGAGGAAGCCTAGGGAATGAATAGATTTGATAGTTAAAAATAGGAGAGGAGAACTATTAAACGGACAGTTAGAGGTATCGGGAAGATGGAGGGAATATTTTGAGAAATTGTTAAATGTTGATGAAGATAGGGAATCTGTGATTTCGTGGTGCCTATGCTATCCTTCTTATGGTGTAGAAATATACCTAGTTGGATGAATCTTATTGAAGCTAGCTGGCCCAGTGGCTTACGCGACGGTCTGAAGTTTTGAGACTTTCTGACCGCGGGTTCGAACCCCACCCATGGTATGGTTTGTCAAGCAACGTTTGGACGATTTTATCCACAATAAGGCTATCCCAATTAACCTGTGCTTTTTGGGGTAAGCTGCCTTGCTTGACAAGTTTGCAAGCATAGTTTAGAGCCGACAATTCTTACCAAACCTTTTGAACGTTCCAAGTCTTGTCTTCCTTCTTAGCTCACTGCATGTAATATACGAAAATAAAATTGCGGGTAAAGCTATCTAATATGCGTTACCTTGCAAATTCCTCTTTCCTTAGTGTTACTGGGGTGATCTTGTTTTCTAAATGTTCATCTCAAAAATTGGACATACTGTCTTCAAGAACTAGGTTGCCTGGACAAGACTTAGACACCTTGTTAGAAGATACGAAGCTTCGTGGGTATTCTTATCACTTATTCTCTCCTCCATTATCTTCAGGCCATTCAGTTTGTCCTCGAATACTGTGTTAATAGCTCAATAATCTAAACGTCCTCACAATAGAACGCTGTTAGTGATAGTGGTACGTACGACTTCTGGTAAGATGTGTCTTACGGCAGTAACCAGTGGCCTATTGGTCGAAATTATCTCACATTTTAATGGGACTGAGGATAAGTCCAAAAGCTTCTCCCTGGGCTTCACCTCTTGAAGATCTGCTACCAGAAATTCCTGTATTTGCCAGAGCGCTCTTATCTCGGTATTAGATATTGAGTTCGCTGCTCAATCCCGTTGTAAGTTCACTTACTGGGATTCAAAAGAGGAATGGGCCGGGTAGGTTTCCCCTACCTGATGCCCTCTGACAAAGTTATCTCCTGAAAATAATATAATGTGTAAGTATATAGAAACACCTGTAAATAGATAAATTATAAATAAGTTACCAATGAAAACTGTTTTACTTAAATTCTTTGATTTTCATTAATCAACACTTGGCTATATTCACAACTTTTACAGTGGATATACAAGTGGTCGGGTATTTCACCCTTTAACTTGACTGGTGAACTTCTAACTGGCAGTACCACAGTTCCTACTTTATGGCAACTCTTTTTCCATAGCCTCCAAGATGGACATGTGTTATCAGCAAACTAACAGTGATGTAGTTGCGAGACTTATTCCAGGTTAAAATTCCAGGCTCGCTGCTGCATTTTTAAAAGCAGTTATTCATCCATAATAATTCCCACTTAAATCCCTAATTGAATAAGACATAAAAAGTGAAATATCTCACAATATTAAAGAAAGAATAAAATGTAAAATTTAGATAAATCTTCAGACATGGAAGGAGGTATGAAAGAATGGGATCAACTAGATAAATGGCAAAAAGCAAGGGCAGACAGTAACATCAGACACAGACTTACAAATATAAAGAAATAACATAGATAAAATAAGAGATAGACGAAAAATACATAACTTACTCAAATCAGCAAGAGCTCAGCGTAGAAATAATGCAGACATAATATTTAAGAATAATGATCGCAAAGCCAGGGAACACAAATACAAAATTTCAGCAAAGTCAGAAATTAAAATGAAATAAGAATATACATAAGATAATATACAGTAGGAAATGAATTTAGGCATAGTTCAGATCACAGAGAAAAAAAATATGAAATGTAAAAGTATAACGACAGGAAACACTTCGCAAGAAAAAAAGTATAAATAAATACATAATGTAAACACAATTGACAGTATAAGGTAAAGTATCTAGGTGACTAGGCAAATAAAATTTTATAAACCAAGAAAGTGAAAAGGATAGTCCTTTGGAAGCTAGCATACTACCTCTGACTTTTGGTTAGCTATTAAGTACTTAATAGCTAGCCAAATGTTATTTAAAAGCTAGCATACTACCTCTTACGGCTTACGCTTTGCCATTGATGGACTAGCTAATAGCAGTTACAGATTTTAAATCACTGGAAAGACTCAATCAAGATTTCTTTACTAAGCTGAGGTATTTTGAATATCCTCTCAAAACACAGATCCGTAATTTCAAAAAAGAAAAACTCACGCAGCATAATTTTTATCCACAGATCTCGATGTTAGCAGCAACTCCCACACATAAACACATGCATGTGGCCTCTAACATGACTACGGTGAAAATGAGGCCGCTTAGGCTAGGTTAGATTCGTCAGAAAACAGGACAAGTGTTTCCTGACGCGGGTCTTAGTCAGATGATGACCCGCCACTGGAGCTTTAAGTCATCTGACCGAGGCCTTCCGCTGGCTTACCGGTCCACCCCTTTAAAAAATAATTTGTTATAAGGCTGCTCTCATCTCTCCTATATATCTAACCAATAACTTTGTTAGCATCCCTGACACTAATAACTATCTAAAAACACTATCTAAATCATCCCTTTCATAGTTTTAAGATCGTACAAGAAAAAATAGTTATTCTCACAAAAAATAACTAAACCGTATCCCACAAAAAGATATTTCTGAAAATAAAACATTGGAAGGGTTGGCATCACTGGTTTACTAACTGCCTACAATACATCTTTTTCTATGAACATTTTCCTCATATCAACACTCTAAGCTATGAAAATTCAAGCCTCTCGCATAACCTACTTGAATCCCTGATAATTAATCTAACTCATGATGTTTGGTCTAATTTCCTAAATTCTATGTAACCCGAAATATATTAAAAAAATAAATGCAAGACAACTTCCTGTAGAGCTAATGTTTTCCACATGTATAAAATTTTCTCCACTCCTAATTATAGTACAAAGATTATACTTGCATTTGGCCACAGTTACAGGTCCTTAGCTTAATATGAGATACAGGTCACATTCATAAGCACATAAGAAGAGCACTGCAGCAAGCCTACTGGCCATGCTGGGCAGGACTAACTCACAGCCACTCATGTACTTGCTAAGCTAGTTTTAAAGTTACAGAAGGTTTTCGCTTCAATGACGCTACTCGGGAGTTTGTTCCATTCATCCACAACTCTATTACCAAACCAATGCTTTCCTATATCCTTTCTAAATATACTTTTTTCCAACTTGAACCCATTACTGAGAATCCTGTCTTGGTTAGATAATTTTGGCAGTTTATTTACATCTCCTATATTTATTCCTGTTTCTCATTTATACACCTCAGTCATATCATCCCTAATTATACGCCTTTCCAGAGATTGCAGATTGAGTGTCTTCAGATTATCCTCGCAGGATAAATTTCTGATATATGAGATCAACTCTGTAATCCTTATATATGTTTTCTGGCGCCTAATTATGCAGGATACTGCATTGTTGTAAAATATATAAAGTGTGTATATAGTTTAATATATAGTGTCAGTGGACGCGAATTGAACAGGAAAACGGACTTGTTTTAGACACGGCCAGTTTGAATGTACAGGCGAGAGAGAGAGAGAGAGAGAGAGAGAGAGAGAGAGAGAGAGAGAGAGAGAGAGAGGTGGAAGGGAGTAACGAAGAAGCAGTTAATAACAAAAAAGGCACAATACCGTGACTGGAACAATACACACACAAGTCGGGCCGAAACGTCGTCGTAAGCTCCTCCCTTTTATATGTGCGGGTTGTGTGTGTAAGAAGCAGTTGTTGGAAGATGTCTTGAAGTTTGGTTAAATAGTGTATGGTGTTTTAGTGTTATTTAGGCAGTAGGATTTTTTGGGTGATTTTGTTTGTACTCTTATGGCATGTAAGAATGTGAATGGGGCCTGCTTAAGATTTGGAGAGTATGGGATCATGGTGTCCCACTGTTTTCATATGAACTAACTTTAAATAACTAGTAGAAGTGAACTAGTGAGTTTTTTTTTTGTGAAATGAGGTGAAGGTAGGTTTTGTGTATATACTATATAATGTTACTGTTAATATATTCTATATTTTTATATGTAGGTGAGTTTATCTATCCTTCCTGATACTCAACCTTAAAGTATTGTCCATCTGTTTAGAACTAGGGTGGTTTTTTTTTTATATTTTAACTGCCCCTAGACAAGGCTTTGACCCCTAGGCGCCAGAGAAATGCGTAACATGCATTTATAACCATTCTGTAATACAGTGACCAGAACTGTGTAGCATAATCTAAATGAGGCCTAAAGAGTTGAATTATAACCTGAGGACTCCAATTATTTATACTTCTTGATATGAAAGTAAGAATTCTATTCACTTTATTGTGAACACTTAGGCTTTAGATTACTGCTAACTAAAACTCCTAAATATTTTTCCCATTCAGAGTGATTAAAGTCTACATTATATAGTTTACAAGGTTCATGGTTAGTTTCTCTTCCAACACTTAGAACTTTGCATATGTCTATATTAAAGTGCATCTGCCACTTCAACTAACCACTGCATCAATATATTCAGACCTCCCTGCAACGCTTTAGTGTCCTCATCAAAAATTATCTGACGGCCTATTTTCGTGTCATCGGCAAACTTGCTTATGTTGCTATTTTTTTTCCTTCATCTACGTCATTTATGTATATTTTGATCAAAAAGGGATCAACACCGACCCCTGTGGAACACCACATGTGATGCGTCTCCACTCTGATTTCTCCCCATCTATGGAAGCTCACTGTTGCCTGTCTCTCAACCACGCCTCTATTCAAGAAAAAAATCCCCTCCTAATCATTGTCACTACTTTCCACAACAATCTCCGATGTGGAACTATATCAAAAGCCTTACTTAAGTCCATATACATAATATACTCAATACCTTGATCTACCTCTTCAAATGCCTTAGTAAAAAGAGTTAGTAAATTTGAAAGGCAGGAATACCCCTTTGTAAAACCTAGCTGAGATTCATTGCTCTATTTATGTCTTTCAAGGTGGCTTAAATAACCTCGACAGTTATTTATTCCATCAATTTCCCACAACGGAGGTTAAGCTAATTGATCTATAATTCGACATGGCAACCATGTCACTAGTGGCAACCATGTCACTAGTGGCAACCATGTCACTAGTGACAACCATGTCACTAGTGGCAACCATGTCATAGTGGCAACCATGTCACTAGTGACAACCATGTCACTAGTGGCAACCATGTCACTAGTGACAACCATGTCACTAGTGGCAACCATGTCACTAGTGACAACCATGTCACTAGTGGCAACCATGTCACTAGTGACAACCATGTCACTAGTGGCAACCATGTCACTAGTGGACAACAATGTCACTAGTGACAACCATGTCACTAGTGACAACCATGTCACTAGTGACAACCATGTCACTAGTGGCAACCATGTCACTAGTGACAACCATGTCACTAGTGACAACCATGTCACTAGTGACAACCATGTCACTAGTGACAACCATGTCACTAGTGACAACCATGTCACTAGTGACAACCATGTCACTAGTGACAACCATGTCACTAGTTACAACCATGTCACTAGTTACAACCATGTCACTAGTGACAACCATGTCACTAGTTACAACCATGTCACTAGTGACAACCATGTCACTAGTGACAACCATGTCACTAGTGACAACCATGTCACTAGTGACAACCATGTCACTAGTGACAACCATGTCACTAGTGACAACCATGTCACTAGTGACAACCATGTCACTAGTGGCAACCATGTCACTAGTGACAACCATGTCACTAGTGACAACCATGTCACTAGTGACAACCATGTCATTAGTGACAACCATGTCACTAGTGACAACCATGTCACTAGTGGCAACCATGTCACTAGTGACAACCATGTCATTAGTGACAACCATGTCACTAGTGACAACCATGTCACTAGTGACAACCATGTCACTAGTGACAACCATGTCACTAGTGACAACAATGTCACTAGTGACAACCATGTCACTAGTTACAACCATGTCACTAGTGACAACCATGTCACTAGTGACAACAATGTCACTAGTGACAACCATGTCACTAGTTACAACCATGTCACTAGTTACAACCATGTCACTAGTGACAACCATGTCACTAGTGGCAACCATGTCACTAGTGACAACCATGTCATTAGTGACAACCATGTCACTAGTGACAACCATGTCACTAGTGACAACCATGTCACTAGTGACAACCATGTCACTAGTGACAACCATGTCACTAGTGACAACCATGTCACTAGTGACAACCATGTCACTAGTGACTTTGATCGTGCATAACTTATTTTCTTCGTAATCTTTAAAAAATATGATTTTTGGAATTTCTCCTTTATGTTCCTGCATAAAAACTGAGAGTAATTAAAGTGTTGAAAACCGTATACATTTTCTTGTCATTGAGAATGAGCTGACCTGAGCAACTTTTAATAGAGCTTATCTTATCTCTAATCTTACTCCAATATACCTGAAAGAAATCTGGGTTAATCCTCGAATTCCTTACGACTTTATCTTCATAATCTCTTTTGGCTTTTCTTATTCCTTTTTTCATTTATCTTTTAAATTGAATATTTATAGGCATCTCAACATATTAACCTAAACATTAAAATTTGTGTATATTCTTTGCAAGTTGTGGCTCATATTGCATAATTATAATAATGATATCTACACTAGCATCATCCCAGGGTGTTCAGTTCTTAAATATATAATACTTTTCCTGAGGGGATATTACTATGCTTTAATATGTATACACATTCATTGAGTAGTATTATACATATTTTACCGCTGAAAATACTCATTCCCACAATAGTTCATATTAAGTTTACACACTGGACAACTGAACAGATGATCAGTATTATTCCTTAAATATTCTTGGTTGCAATGTTTTTATTCGGTATCCCAGAAGAACCTAAAGTACAGCCAAAAAAAATTGACCTTCTCAAACATTACGTTTTCATTTCGCTCATTAGACGAGAAAGCTTCGTCTGATCAGGTTTAAATTTTCAACGCTGGTGTACGAAATCTAAAGCTAGATTCAATTACTAAATGGTATGCGCAGGTGCCCAAGGCCAACGTTATTGAGACAATTCTCAGCATCCTGGAAAGGCTCTACTAACTTCCTGAACTCCTGCGAAGTATTTTGAAATAATAAAAAGTACTTCCTAATTCGACGATGGCGGAGAGTGGAACTTCTCTCAGTTTAATGTGCAAAATAGTGAGAAATTTTGAGTCTACCTCTTCTAAATGGCTGATGGAGCTTATGACTAGAACAGTGTCATTAAATTTAGTTTGTGTGCTGACAAATTTGTAAATATGCAAAATTAGTTAATGAAACTTGCAATTGTTGGAATTCATTCGTCAACTGGAGAGCCTATTTTGATAGGCTTCATTTTTTTCATCCCCTGGAGTTATTAGGCTGCATAAGTCCCAGCTTAGCAATTTTATTTAATAGAGATATAGTTTTTATTCAATAACTAATGAAAACCTCGTCTTATCTGCTTCAAAATATTAAAATATTAACGTCGATGCATTCCATAATTAGAATATATCTCTATGAGTTTAAACTTCCTAGGCGCAAATCTGATTTTTTTTCTGAAATTGTTAAAAACTTGGAATCGTTGGATTCAGAGCAATTACAGGAGGATGCCTTTTCTGATAGTCTTCAAACTTCCAGAGTTTTTTTTTTTTTAAAGAAAGAACAGCTTTCACTTTGCGTTACGTAAATTTTAAGTTGGAAATTTTAATAAATATTTTTTTCCATGAAATTGTTAGAGAAAGCTTCTCGTCACCTTCAAGATAATAAACATTTGAATATCTTAAAATTGTAATATTTTTTTTTTTTTTTTGAGTTTAGGCTTTGTATAACTGGTCACACGGAAGTTGGGACGAATTAGGGCCGATGGAGACATGTAGTAATTCCTCGACATAGTAAAAAGTATTTGATTAAGAATGAAAAACCACACAATTAGTGTTGAAACAGAGGCGATGATTGGTAGATGAGTTGCCGATGTTTGTAACATTAGTTTCCTGTGTTTCAATTAAGAGTGTTATAAAGTATGCACAGGATAAAAACACTCAGAGGTGTAGTCTCCCTGTGTATTAGCACAGAGACTTTATTTTGTTTGGCATTTTAATGATGAAGTAAACAGTTTACATGCGGGTTAATAATCCTCGTGTGGACGAAAAGTTTTACCCCAAATATAAAATCTATACTCCTGATTTGATAATTGTATATTTATTTTATTTTACTGTGATAACTCTCTCTCTCTCTCTCTCTCTCTCTCTCTCTCTCTCTCTCTCTCTCTCTCTCTATCTCTCTCTCTCTCCCTATTTATTATATTGTTCCAATCATTGACAACTTAACTGCTGTACATTCCCATATTCTTTTTGAGTCTTATTTCAAAGTTACATTGCAAAACTTTGTAACCATCGGCATTTAGGCCGTAATGTATGATGTAATCTCCTTCGTGTGGTGTCAGGCAACATCACAACGTTCGTCAGTACCAACAAACACAAATACTAAATAGGAATCTAATGTGAAATTGGAGGGGCACTGTTTAAGGTCCACTGGTCCATCAAGATAATTACAATTCTGGTATGAGAAATAATAATTCCTTGTAGAACTATTATAATGGTGGAGAAGCATTGATCACAAATGTTGTAACTCTTACGTGAACCTTCAATTAAGTAGGGCCAAAAATGGAACGTTGCAAGGAAAATATAGCTCAACATGGTGTAATTATAGGGATGAGTGAAAGCGGTGTCTCCCCGCAGGAAATTGCAGCAGAGCTTGGAATTTCTAGTGCACTGCAGATGGCTGGTTAAGAGGTAGGAGGAGGAACAGTCTTGGCCAGACTGTCTTGGCCAGTCTTGAAGACTGGCCAAGATAAGGTTCAGCAAAAGCAAATTAATGTTGCTGACGATCAAAGATTACTAGTCGACCTCCTGTTTACTGATACAGTCAGCATTAATCATCGTCAGCAGCTGGAAGTGTTAGCCTCAGTCATCTGGGCGAAGATTGCATGAGAATGAAATTCATAAAATCCCAGTCAAAAAACCTAAGTTAACCGACAGATATTCTGAGCTTTGACTGCTGTTTACATAGTAATATTTGAATTAATGGCTGAATTACTAAGCAAGGCTTATTTTACTGCAATGAGAATACCTCATCACTATCTCAGGATCTTTGCTGGAGAAGAAGTAATACCAGGTAAATTATCAACTCTCCAGTGATTTATTTATACTGGTATAAATCTATGTGACACACCTTTACACATAAAACAATCACTGTAAAACCTAATTTGCCACAACACTTGTTATTTCATTAACCATTCTCTCCATTTCCACGTCTTTTACACTCCTAGTAAATTAATATATTAACAGAATGTCGTTTCTTTTTCGTTGCATTATTTGACTATACTCGAAGCTCTCGCTCCACCTTACGTTCCCTCTGACGACTCATCAATCTCTTACTGTGTACCCAACATCGACCATGTTCTACCCAGTGGGACACCAACATGGACCATGTTCTACCCAGTGGGACACCAACATGGACCACGTTCTACCCAGTGGGACACCAACATCGACCATGTTCTACCCAGTGGGACACCAACATCGACCATGTTCTACCCAGTGGGACACCAACATCGACCATGTTCTACCCAGTGGTACACCAACATGGACCATGTTCTACCCAGTGGGACACCAACATCGACCATGTTCTACCCAGTGGGACACCAACATCGACCATGTTCTACCCAGTGGGACACCAACATGGACCACGTTCTACCCAGTGGGACACCAACATCGACCACGTTCTACCCAGTGGGACACCAACATCGACCATGTTCTACCCAGTGGGACACCAACATCGACCATGTTCTACCCAGTGGGACACCAACATGGACCAGTTCTACCCAGTGGACACCAACATGGACCATGTTCTACCCAGTGGGACACCAACATCGACCATGTTCTACCCAGTGGGACACCAACATCGACCATGTTCTACCCAGTGGGACACCAACATGGACCATGTTCTACCCAGTGGGACACCAACATCGACCATGTTCTACCCAGTGGGACACCAACATCGACCATGTTCTACCCAGTGGGACACCAACATCGACCATGTTCTACCCAGTGGTACACCAACATGGACCATGTTCTACCCAGTGGGACACCAACATCGACCATGTTCTACCCAGTGGGACACCAACATCGACCATGTTCTACCCAGTGGGACACCAACATCGACCATGTTCTACCCAGTGGGACACCAACATCGACCATGTTCTACCCAGTGGGACACCAACATCGACCATGTTCTACCCAGTGGGACACCAACATCGACCATGTTCTACCCAGTGGGACACCAACATCGACCATGTTCTACCCAGTGGGACACCAACATCGACCATGTTCTACCCAGTGGTACACCAACATCGACCATGTTCTACCCAGTGGGACACCAACATCGACCATGTTCTACCCAGTGGGACACCAACATCGACCATGTTCTACCCAGTGGGACACCAACATCGACCATGTTCTACCCAGTGGGACACCAACATCGATCATGTTCTACCCAGTGGGACACCAACATCGACCATGTTCTACCCAGTGGGACACCAACATCGACCATGTTCTACCCAGTGGTACACCAACATCGACCATGTTCTACCCAGTGGGACACCAACATCGACCATGTTCTACCCAGTGGTACACCAACATGGACCATGTTCTACCCAGTGGGACACCAACATCGACCATGTTCTACCCAGTGGGACACCAACATGGACCATGTTCTACCCAGTGGGACACCAACATCGACCTTCTACCCAGTGGGACACCAACATGACCATGTTCTACCCAGTGGGACACCAACATCGACCAGTTCTACCCAGTGGGACACCAACATCGACCATGTTCTACCCAGTGGGACACCAACATCGACCATGTTCTACCCAGTGGGACACCAACATCGACCATGTTCTACCCAGTGGGACACCAACATCGACCATGTTCTACCCAGTGGGACACCAACATCGACCATGTTCTACCCAGTGGGACACCAACATGGACCATGTTCTACCCAGTGGGACACCAACATGGACCATGTTCTACCCAGTGGGACACCAACATCGACCATGTTCTACCCAGTGGGACACCAACATCGACCATGTTCTACCCAGTGGGACACCAACATCGACCATGTTCTACCCAGTGGGACACCAACATGGACCATGTTCTACCCAGTGGGACACCAACATCGACCATGTTCTACCCAGTGGTACACCAACATCGACCATGTTCTACCCAGTGGTACACCAACATCGACCATGTTCTACCCAGTGGGACACCAACATGGATAATGTTCTACCCAGTGGGACACCAACATCGACCATGTTCTACCCAGTGGGACACCAACATCGACCATGTTCTACCCAGTGGGACACCAACATGGACCATGTTCTACCCAGTGGGACACCAACATGGACCATGTTCTACCCAGTGGGACACCAACATGGACCATGTTCTACCCAGTGGGACACCAACATCGACCCCCAGCTCTTACCTCTTAACAATTAAAAACATGTTGCACTTATCACTATTTGATTTTGAATTGTAAATCATGTAAGCTTAGTGATACAACTTGTCATTTTAATGGATAATAAAATGCCTGAAAATTTATCCAAGAATATAATAAATATGATGAATGCAGGATATTTCACTTGCGAACACAAGTAATGTATATATAGGCCAAACTCACCGAACCGGCGAGTCTGGCCTATTCGGAAAGGATGTTCCCTTCCGAATTACCAGAATGAGAATTTGTGTTTGCTATAAATCAGCGGAAATAAAAAATCAGCGGAAATCAATCTGAGCATAACGAAAAAAAATATATCATTGATTTTAAGCAATATACTATTAAGTAAATATAAACTGGCATATGCTATACTCAACAGAATTTAACTATATAAAATTACGCTAGTTTTAGTTAGGTTACGTGAGGTTTCTAATTTAGGTTTGGTCCAAGAGCAAAGCATTTTATATTATTCTCAATGAAAAAATATATGTAACACTGTAAAATTTTTTTGCAAATGTCTAATGTTTAAGGGAGTTCAGCCTATTCGTCAAGTTTGGCTTATTTTACAAGGGTTCAGATAGCCGAATTAGTCGAATAAAAATTACTTTTTGCCCTAACTAAATACTGTTTACTACGAGGAGTTACCACATGTGTCCATCTACCCTAATTCGTCTTATTTTCTGTGCGGTTAACTGCACATGCGAATTAACCAATTTTGTGGATTTTGTCAAACTGAATTTTCTTCAAAAAACACAAATACTATTTTTCTTTGAAGACTCATCTGCAAACAGGGACACTTCGGAGTCTATTCCTTCCGTCATGTCGTTCACAAATACCAGAAACAGCACCGGTCCTAGGACTGACCCCTGTGGAACCCCACTCGTCACCGGCGCCCACTCTGACACCTCGCCACGTACCATGACTCGCTGCTGTCTTCCTGACAGCAGTGAAATGAATATTGAGAAATATTGAAAACTCGCAGTTTTGTAGCTCATATAATTTTCATGAGAAGAGTGAACCCTTAAAAACTGTGCCAGAACCTGCATAGTGTTCTCGTCTTCTGCTAACTTTCTCCAAGACTTTCATTTATAATTTCAGAATGCATTACTTGAGAGCGTTTAAATTTTTTCAACCCTATTACCAGGTGAAGGTCCTTGGAAAATTAAGAAGTCCAGGTGCCCTCTGTTCAGTTTGTTTATATTAAATAAGTTTATAAAGACGCTTCTGATCGGGTTCCAAATTTCAACACTGATGTATCCTACTTAGAAGATTGATATTGTTAATGAAGTGTGCAGATAATAATAATAATAATAATAATAATAATAATAATAATAATAATAATAATAATAATAATAATAATAATAATAATAATAATAATAATAATCTTTATTTCTATAAGTACATGATACAACTTATACAGATGCCACTTTGCGGCTTTTAATCTTGAAATCGAATAGTATGAATTATAGAACTGAAGGATGCCTTGATGCTGGAGAGAGGCTCTTGATCCAAGGATCTGGGCTTATTTTCCAAGTACTTGAATAGAATTTGAATGTCTCCCAATCCATAGGCACTATATGACCCATAAGTATTTAGTGTTTTTTTCCTTATTACAATTTAAAAATAGTGAACAGCAGAAATTTTAATTGGTGATACATCGTTGTAAATGGATAAACTTTTTTGGGTGTATACTGAATGGGTACAAATTTCGTTGGCTTTTGAACAATAACTGGAGAATGCATCTCCAGATCAGCTTCATACTTTCAACGCTGATAAGTTTTCTTCAAAGGAAGTTTTCTCTTGATTTTAGATAAAGTTTTAATGCGTCAATGCTTTTTATTCATATTAGTTTCTCTGAAATAATTGCAGAATGTCTCTGCTGATCAGAAATAAGTCACAGTGTCCGACTTAATTAAGTAATCGTAGGCTAACTCTACTTAATGTACTATTATGTAACCATATTATCATTATACAAAATTTGTTGATGTACCTAAAGCTTAAATAAAACTTTCTAATTTACTTTCTTACTTACTTTTATCAGTTTGGATTAGTTTTGGCCTCTGTAGGTCCAAATTGATCTTTTTTTAAATTTCGGGAGAATTGAAATCCTGTTTTTGTTGCTGAAATTTCTCAGTACTGAATCCGATTAGCTTTAACCTGTCAACGCTTATAACTTGATAATGCAACTACTGAGTGGCTTCAAACTTAATGTTGTGGGATATTGATCACTGTGAGATAACAAAAGAATGCTTTGTCAGCTTATCTTTAAAGATAAGCTGACAAAGCAGGGATGAATTTGATTTGGGGTGTACATGTCCTAATTTGCCATTTTTAGTGAAAGAATTTGGATATCAGTTTCCATATTAATACTAGTGAACGCTTCTGATTCCCTTCAAACGTTAATGGGTAACAGTGAACTGCATTACAAACTTATGCCGCACTCTGCACTATTTTTATCGCATGCACTGAGGTTCAGGGGATTGTGGTTATGTAATACGGGGATACCTTTCTCGGGTCGCGCAGTGCCCGAAATTCATCTACTGTAGTTATACATGCAGCTAAACATTATTAATCATATCATATTATTCCGTAAGAAATAGCTTATAAGCATGACATAACAATATATACAACACGAAGCATGTAAGTTCAGGATAACATTTATTCACACCAAAAAATGTCATAATATAACTGGAAGGGGAATGGCCATATAAAAATTTCGTAACTCTGTTCACCTCGATAGCTTGGGAAAAATATATGGGGTAAAATTTACATGCATATTAATTAATATCTCACACGAACTGCTATAATTATTCAAAACACATTGTAAACAATTATCTCAGTTCCATTCTAGTGAGTCCAGAGAGTTCCATTATTTACACTTTGATTACTATGAAATGTGAAACGAAAAGAGATGACCCCCTAAAATAACTCAATCTTTGCTAGGCAATGGATGGTTTAAATCAATCCAATTTTTTCTCTAAGAGTGACCAGCTTTTAAGAAAGTAGATGTGGAAGTTTTATGTAAACCTTGTGTACATATCATACACTGTATGCAAAATAGCACCAGGGGGAGATGAATGACAGTTCTAGGCCTTTCATGTTGCAATCACCACATCACGAGTTTGCAATGTTGCAGAAAAGGAGGAATTCCAAGTAAATATGTTCAGACGAAGCATCTTTGCTCGAATGAGGGTAGAGGGAGGCAGGAGGCGATAAGTGCCACAGGCACACTGATCGCCAGTGCCTAGTGCCCCGTGCCAGAAAGATTAAATATTAAAGCATTAGAAAACAGCCAGCCAACAAGTAGTAATAACCTCACGAATGTAATATCAGTGACATGACAAATATAAAAATTCGGTCATACTTCGATATGCTGTAAAAGACTTAACCTTCTAAATATAGATATATTTGGCAATTATCAAAGGACTTTTTCCATACATGTAGAAAACGGGTTCACAGCCGACACATTTCAAGGGACTCATTAAAGGGGAGACACCGCTCAAAATTAATACAAAAATACTTCTTATAGAGATATACCACGATTTAAAGTTTGAAGTTGATCAGAAGAAGCATTCACTATTTATTACTTGGAAAACAATTCCAACAATTCCAAGGTTTTTAACTAATTTAGTAAAATTTCAAATTTGCACTTATTTTGACTAAACTTATGGGTTCTCATTATTATAATTGAATAAAAAATGAATATCACCATTCGATAAAATTGACAAATTTGAACTTATGCCACCCAGTGGCAGTGTGAGTCTTGCATTCAGAAATCACATTATTTGCGAAAATGTGAAGCCTATCAGCCTAGTCGTTCTCCAGTTATGGCAGGGATTCCAAAGGATCCAAGTTTTTTTTTACTTTTTATACTACATCAACAAATTTGCCTGCAGCAATTGAACTTTAATAAGCACTATCCTGGCCCAAAGATGTATCTGGTATTAAATATTGAAGCTCTTCAAAAGAGGCAATATGCAATCGATTTAAATGGAATAAAAAATTCAGAGTATTTTACATCTAAATTCGTCAAATCTGCACCAACACATTTCACTTTCACTCTCTGCTGTCGCCGCATTTTTTTGGAATCTTTCGTGAATACATGAAGTTCAGTTTCTGAGGAATTTTTGGAAGTTATCTGAGCCATTCCAGGATGCTGGGAATGGGTTCAATAACTTTGGTCATTGGGCATATGAACATTCCAATTATTACTAGATTTAGATCCTTGTTACCGTACACAAGTGTTAAAAATTTGAAGTCAATTGAGTAATGTGCAAAATAAACCACGATACAGGTGGGGATTGAACTCGCGGTGGGTGAGTCGTAAAACTCCAGACCGAGTTATGTGCAAAATACAATCGAAAAGTATGAGGAAGAAAAAAAAAGAAAAAAGATTAGGCAACCACTTCGGAGATACCAAAAAAAATTCAAACTGCAGTTGAGGAAAATCAACATCTAACCATTTTGGAAGTTAATGTGTTGCTATGAGGAGAGAAGATGTTCCTCCAGTGCTCAACATTATTTCACTCAGTGTCTCTTCAAGTGGAGGGTGAACTTGGTTTACACAAGATGGAAGAGCTATCATATATTCTTCATACCACTTTAGTGGATTTCTTGTATTAGACAATAATACCAGTGCATATTATTGTCTAGTTCAGTTTTTATATTTGTGACAACATAAATACCAGCGTTGTTTCTTGATGCTGTTTTTTGTGATTTGGAACACGATTCAGAAACAGATGTTTGTAACTTGCTGTTGTTCATAATGCTGGATACACTAACCAGACTGAAAATCGAAAACCTAAATGATTTTTTTATGAGAGTGCCACAGAACTTGACAGACGCATGACTTTCTGACATCACCACGACGCCAAATGACTTCGAAAAGGCAATAAATGACATGCCCATGCACTCCGCTCCAGGCCCAGACTCATGGAACTCCGTGTTCATCAAGAACTGCAAGAAGCCCCTATCACATGCTTTTAACATCCTATGGAGAGGGAGCATGGACACTGGGATCGTCCCGCAGCTACTATAAACAACAGACATAGCCCCGCTCTCCAAAGGGGGCAGTAAAGCAATAGCAAAGAACTACAGACCAATTGCGCTAACGTCCCATATCATAAAAATCTTTGAAAGGGTTCTAAGAAGCAAGATCGCCACCCATCTTGATACCCATCAATTGTACAACCCAGGACAGCATGGGTTTAGAGCAGGCCGCTCCTGTCTCTCCCAACTACTGGACAACTACTACAAGGTCCTGGATGCTCTAGAAGATAAACAGAATGCAGATGTTATATACACAGATTTTGCAAAAGCCTTTGACAAGTGTGACCATGGTGTAATAGCACACAAAATGCGTGATAAAGGAATAACAGGAAAAGTTGGTAGATGGATCTATAATTTCCTAACATGTAGAACACAAAGAGTAGTAGTCAACAGAGTAAAGTCTGAGGCAGCTACTGTGAAAAGCTCTGTTCCACAAGGCACAGTACTTGCTCCCATCCTATTCCTCATCCTCATATCAGACATTGACAGGGATATAAGCCACAGTGCTGTGTCTTCCTTTGCAGATGACACCCGAATCTGTATGACAGTGTCCACCGTTGAAGACACTGCAAGACTCTAAGCAGACATAAACCAAATCTTTAAATGGGCTGCAGAAAACAATATGAAGTTCAATGATGAGAAATTTCAATTACTCAGATACGGAAAACGTGAAGAAATTAAAATCTCATCGGAGTACAAAACTAATTCCAACCACACAATAGAGCGAAAAACTAATGTCAAAGACCTGGGAGTGATCATGTCAGAGGATCTCACCTTCAAGGACCATAACAAAGTAGCAAATGCATCTGCTCGAAAAATGACAGGATGGATAATGAGAACCTTCAAAACCAGGGATGCCAAGCCTATGTTAACACTTTACAGATCGCTTGTTCTATCTAGGCTGGAATATTGCTGCACACTAACTGCACCTTTCAAGGCGGGTGAAATTGCTGACCTTGAAAATGTGCAGATAACCTTCACCGCACGCATAAGTGCGATAAACCACCTCAATTACTGGGAACGCTTGAAGTTCCTTACCCTGTACTCTCTAGAACGCAGGCGGGAGAGATACATTATTATATACACATGGAAAATTCTCGAGGGATTAGTACCAAACTTGCACACGAAAATCACTCCCTACGAAAGCAAAAGACTCGGCAGGCGATGTAACATCCCCCCAATGAAGAGCAGGGGTGCCACTAGCACGTTGAGGGACAACACAATAAGTGTCAGGGGCCCAAGATTGTTCAACTGCCTCCCAGCATACATCAGGGGGATTACCAACAAACCCCTGGCTGTCTTCAAGCAGGCACTGGACAGGCACCTAAAGTCGGTACCTGACCAGCCAGGCTGTGGTTCGTACGTTGGACTGCGTGCGGCCAGCAGTAACAGCCTGGTTGATCAGGCTCTGGTCCAACAGGAGACCTGGTCACAGACCGGGCCGCGGGGGCGTTGACCCCTGGAATTCTCTCCAGGTAGACTCCAGGTAGATATCATCACGACTTTCTACATTATCCTCGATGCTGCTTTATGCTGCTACCAAACCAACTCTGCTTTTTCAGACTTCTTGAGTAGTTGAATTTTCTCCTGAGTTTTAATTCATATTCAGTATTGTCAAAATTAGTTTTACATCAGTCATCTAATTGATGCATTGACATTAAAAAAAATATTTTTATATCTGAGATCTAGAAATGTGCTGAGCATCACGTTGCTCTTGGTTCTCTGGTATTGCCCATTACCACTGAAAACTCCTCTTTAAATGGTTTGTTCAACACTTCACAACGTCATTGTGGTTACAAGTGAGTTATTCTTCTTCCTTCATGAGTCGAATTACCTTGTCCTTCAGTGTCATATCTCTTTTGATGTGGCAGTAAGGTAATTGTTTTGTGTTTTGCTGGTATATCATTCTCAAATTGCTGTTCAGCCACTCTCCACACCCTTTTATGTGGTGTCGTGTGTGGTGTCGTGTGTGTGTTGTGTGTATGGTGTTGTGTGTGTGGAGGGTTGTGTGTGGTGTTGTACTCATCTAATTGTGGTTGCAGGGGTCGATTCATAGCTCCTGTGTGTGTGTGGTGTCGTGTGTGGTGTCGTGTGTGGTGTCGTGTGTGTGTTGTGTGTGGTGTCGTGTGTGTGTGTGTGTGGTGTGTGTGGTGTCGTGTGTGTCGGTGTGTGTCGTGTGTGTTGTGTGTGTGTTGGTGTTGTGTGTGGTGTTGTTGTGTGTGTTTGTTGTGTGTGATTCTGTGTATGTGTTTGTTGTATGTGTGGTGTGTATGGTGTTGTGTGGTGCTTTGTATGATGTATGTGTGTGTTGTGTGCGTTGTGTGAGGTGTTGTGTGCTGTGTGGTGTTGTGTGTGTTCTATATGGTGCTGTGTGTTGTGTGCTGTGTGATGTTGTGTATGGTGTTGTGTGTGTTCTATATGGTGCTGTATGCTATTGTGTGTGTGGTGTTGTGTGTTGTGTGGTGTTGTGTGGTGTTGTGTGGTGTTGTGTATGTGGTGTTGTGTATGGTGTTGTGTGTGTTCTATGTGGTGCTGTGTGATATTGTGTGTGTGGTGTTGTGTGTAGTGTGTGTGTTGTGTGGTGTTGTGTGGTGTTGTGTATGGTGTTGTGTGGTGTTGTGTATGATGTTGTGCGGTGTGGTGTTGTGTGGTGTTGTGTGTGGTGTTGTGTGTGGTGTTGTGTGGTGTGTGTTGTGTGTGGTGTTGTGTGGTGTTGTGTGTGTGTTGTGTGTGGTGTTGTGTGGTTTGTGTGGTGTTGTGTGGTGTTGTGTGGTGTTGTGTGTGGTGTTGTGTGGTGTTGTGTGGTGTTGTGTGGTGTTGTGTGGTGTTGTGTGGTGTTGTGTGGTGTTGTGTGGTGTTGTGTGTGGTGTTGTGTATGGTGTTGTGGGTGTGTGGTGTTGTTGTATGGTGTTGAAAGAAGCAGTAGCCAGTAGCTTAGTGGAAACCTTAGTTCGTTTGGCAGTTAGTGAATTATTATTTTCATGGCCTTGTTTGAAGAAAACTGAGGGTAGCTTTTATTCCTAGGATCAAGAGCCAATCACTGGATTCCAATCACCCCCCTTCTCGAAGATAAAAAATAAAATAAAAAACTTAAATATTCCCTTTCAAAAATATTTATGTAAAAATATTTTTGTAACAAAATATGTTCCTGGTACTGTGTTTAACAGGGTAGTTACAAAGGTATGTTCCTGGTACTGTGTTTAACAGGGTAGTTACAAAGGTATGTTCCTGGTACTGTGTTTAACAGTGTAGTTACAAAGGTATGTTCCTGGTACTGTGTTTAACAGTGTAGTTACAAAGGTATGTTCCTGGTACTGTGTTTAACAGGGTAGTTACAAAGGTATGTTCCTGGTACTGTGTTTAACAGGGTAGTTACAAAGGTATGTTCCTGGTACTGTGTTTAACAGGGTAGTTACAAAGCTATGTTCCTGGTACTGTGTTTAACAGGGTAGTTACAAAGGTATGTTCCTGGTACTGTGTTTAACAGTGTAGTTACAAAGGTATGTTCCTGGTACTGTGTTTAACAGGGTAGTTACAAAGGTATGTTCCTGGTACTGTGTTTAACAGGGTAGTTACAAAGGTATGTTCCTGGTACTGTGTTTAACAGGGTAGTTACAAAGGTATGTTCCTGGTACTGTGTTTAACAGGGTAGTTACAAAGGAATGTTCCTGGTACTGTGTTTAACAGTGTAGTTACAAAGGTATGTTCCTGGTACTGTGTTTAACAGGGTAGTTACAAAGGTATGTTCCTGGTACTGTGTTTAACAGGGTAGTTACAAAGGTATGTTCCTGGTACTGTGTTTAACAGGGTAGTTGCAAAGGTATGTTCCTGGTACTGTGTTTAACAGGGTAGTTACAAAGGTGTGTTCCTGGTACTGTGTTTAACAGGGTAGTTACAAAGGTATGTTCCTGGTACTGTGTTTGACAGGGTATTTACAAAGGTATGTTCCTGGTACAGTGTTTAACAGGGTAGTTACAAAGGTATGTTCCTGGTACTGTGTTTAACAGGGTAGTTGCAAAGGTATGTTCCTGGTACTGTATTTAACAGGGTATTTACAAAGGTATGTTTCTGGTACTGTGTTTAACATGGTAGTTGCAAAGGTATGTTCCTGGTACTGTGTTTAACAGGGAAGTTACAAAAGTATGTTCCTGGTACTGTGTTTAACAGGGTAGTTACAAAAGTATGTTCCTGGTACTGTCTTTAACAGGGTAGTTACAAAGGTATGTTCCTGGTACTGTGTTTAACAGGGTAGTTACAAAAGTATGTTCCTGGTACTGTGTTTACCAGGGTAGTTACAAAGGTATGTTCCTGGTACTGTGTTTAACAGGGTAGTTGCAAAGGTATGTTCCTGGTACTGTGTTTAACAGTGTAGTTAGAAAGGTATGTTCCTGGTACTGTGCTTAACAGAGTAGTTACAAAGGTATGTTCCTGGTACTGTGTTTAACAGGGTAGTTACAAAGGTATGTTCCTGGTACTGTGTTTAACAGGGTAATTACAAAAGTATGTTCCTGGTACTGTCTTTAACAGGGTAGTTACAAAGTTATGTTCCTGGTACTGTGTTTAACAGGGTAGTTACAAAGTTATGTTCCTGGTACTGTGTTTAACAAGGTAGTTACAAAAGTATGTTCCTGGTACTGTCTTTAACAGTGTAGTTACAAAGGTATGTTCCTGGTACTGTGTTTAACAGGGTAGTTACAAAGGTATGTTCCTGGTACTGTGTTTAACAGGGTAGTTACAAAAGTATGTTCCTGGTACTGTCTTTAACAGGGTAGTTACAAAGGTATGTTCCTGGTACTGTGCTTAACAGGGTAGTTACAAAGGTATGTTCCTGGTACTGTGTTTAACAGGGTAGTTACAAACGTATGTTCCTGATACTGTGCTTAACAGGGTAGTTACAAAGGTATGTTTCTGGTACTGTGTTTAACAGGGTAGTTACAAAGGTATGTTTCTGGTACTGTGTTTAACAGGGTAGTTACAAAAGTATGTTCCTGGTACTGTGTTTAACAGGGTAGTTATAAAGGTATGTTCCTGGTATTGTGTTTAACAGGGTAGTTACAAAAGTAGGTTCCTGGTACTGTCTTTAACAGGGTAGTTACAAAGGTATGTTCCTGGTACTGTGTTTAACAGGGTAGTTGCAAAGGTATGTTCCTGGTACTGTGCTTAACAGGGTAGTTTCAAAGGTATGTTCCTGGTACTGTGTTTAACAGGGTAGTTACAAAGGTATGTTCCTGGTACTGTGCTTAACAGTGTAGTTACAAAGGTATGTTCCTGGTACTGTGTTTAACAGGGTAGTTACAAAGGTATGTTTCTGGTACTGTGTTTAAGAGAGTAGTTACAAAAATATGTTCCTGGTACTGTGTTTAACAGGGTAGTTCCAAAGGTATGTTCCTGGTACTGTGTTTAGCAGGATAGTTACAAAGGTATGTTCCTGGTACTGTGCTTAACAGGGTAGTTACAAAGGTATGTTCCTGGTACTGTGTTTAACAGGGTAGTTACAAAGGTATGTTTCTGGTACTGTGTTTAACAGGGTAGTTACTAAGATATGTTCCTGGTACTGTGTTTAACACGGTAGTTACAAAGGTATGTTCCTGGTACCGTGTTTAACAGGGTAGTTACAAAGGTATGTTCCTGGTAATGTGTTTAACAGGGTAGTTACGAAGGCATGTTCCTGGTACTGTGTTTAACAGGGTAATTACAAAGGTATGTTCCTGGTACAGTGTTTAACAGGGTAGTTACAAATGTATGTTCCTGTACTGTGTTTAACAGGGTAGTTACAAAGGTATGTTCCTGGTACCGTGTTTAACAGGGTATATACAAAATGTATGTTCCTGGTACTGTGTTTAACAGGGTAGTTACAAAGGTATGTTTCTGGTACTGTGTTTAACAGGGTAGTTACTAAGATATGTTCCTGGTTCCGTGTTTAACAGGGTAGTTACAAAGGTATGTTCCTGGTAATGTGTTTAACAGGGTAGTTACAAAGGCATGTTCCTGGTACTGTGTTTAACAGGGTAATTACAAAGGTATGTTCCTGGTACCGTGTTTAACAGGGTAGTTACAAAGGTGTGTTCCTGGTACTGTGTTTAACAGGGTAGTTACAAATGTATGTTCCTGTACTGTGTTTAACAGGGTAGTTACAAAGGTATGTTCCTGGTACCGTGTTTAACAGGGTATATACAAAGGAATTTTCCTGGTACTGTGTTTAACAGGGTAGTTTCGAAGGTATGTTCCTGGTACTGTGTTTAACAGGGTAGTTACAAAGGTATGTTCCTTGTACCGTGTTTAACAGGGTAGTTACAAAGGTATGTTCCTGGTACTGTGTTTAACAGGGTAGTTACAAAGGTATGTGTCTTGTACCTTGTTTAACAGGGTAGTTACAAAAGTATGTTGCTGGTACTATGTTTAACAGGGTAGTTACAAAAGTATGTTCCTGGTACCGTGTTTAACAGGGTAGTTACAAAGGTATGTTTCTGGTACTGTGTTTAACATGATAGTTACAAATGTATGTTCCTGGTACTTTGTTTAACAGGGTAGTTACAAAGGAATGTTCCTGGTACCGTGTTTAACAGGGTAGTTACAAAGGTATGTTCCTGGTACTGTGCTTAACTGGGTAGTTACAAAGGTTTTATGTAAGTGTTTAACTGCATTCCGATCTCTTATTGAAATTTTTAATCACAATCGCTATCTCTTTTACGACAAATATGGCTGTCAATAAAATGCACAGCAAAGGCTTTTGTACCAAATTCTCAATCAATTTATATTAAAGTGTTTCATATATTTTTATAGGCGCGAGACTGACAAATATTGTTACTTTCCAATAATATCCAGTACATGTTTTTTTGGCGGTATTTTCGCAAATTAATTTTGATATAAAAGATTCAGCGTAGTGGTTGTTAACTGAGGGACAAATACTAATTTCTTGCCCGTAAATAATGTGAGAGGAAATAATGTTAGCAATGTCTGGTCTTGTCTATAGCGACTGCGTAGGTGTGTGTTCTTAGAGTTCTAGTCTGTGTGTGTTCTTAGAGTTCTAGTTCGTGTGTGTTCTTAGAGTTCTAGTTCGTGTGTGTTCTTAGGGTTCTAGTCCGTGTGTGTTCTTAGAGTTCTAGTCCGTGTGTGTTCTTAGAGTTCTAGTTCGTATGTGTTCTTAGAGTTCTAGTTCGTGTGTGTTCTTAGAGTTCTAGTCAATCCACTTTACTGGTTCGCTCAACTTACATCTACTTGACTTCAATCTCTCGAGCTGTCATAAAAAATTAGTACCAACCAACGGGATGCGATACCATGGTACCTATTTCCTGCAAGGTTAAAAAATAGCAAGTGAAAGGAAACTTGTCCACATGTCTCACCCTGCCTGGGAATGGAACCAGGTCCCCTCTAACTGTAACCCGAACACGCTTGTAATTTGAGTTTGCTCTTTCCCCTCTTCTGTATTTTTCTTTACATTAACCTCCCTCAGGTAGTCAAGATCAGGACTGCATCGTCATTTGTACCCAGAAACTTTCCATCGTCAGTTTCCTCTGGAGTGTTTTAGGAAGTATTAGACCCAATTTTACTGGTTCAAACTCTCGTCATGCTGATACAAGTTCTTCGTCACCTGAAAAATTAGCTTTTTTTCTCTGTGTCTGGTCCAATATATAGTTCTAGTTTACTTAGTCAATTTCCTTGTGTTCAGAGTTAAACATGATAAACAGTTTTTTTTGTCCCGTAGTCTCTCCTTTCCACTTCCTCCCTTTGTCTTCGTACTTCTTTCTCTGTTTTCTACTGTTCATTGGTTGGTTATGAAATACAACTATTATTGCTTTTCGTACCCCAGATGTGACTATGATGTCTCCACTGTATATTTCACAAAGCTCTTAGAATCACTCTTAGAATCTTAGAATCTCGTCTGCCTTATTTTTCATTCCTTCCCCATTATACTTGGCACAGAATTCAGACTATCACATTTGTTCCTTCTCCTATTATCTCTATTTCCTTTTATGTATAGTGATACTTCTGCCATTCACACATTAAATTTATCCACCATGGTTTGACAATCAATGGGTTGGGTGCAGAGTTGTATAAGAATTGTATACAATACCGACAAGATGAAATTAGACACATGTGCAACATCTGGGTATCTTTATTGTAGACGTTTCGCCCTCCAGTGGCTTTATCAATACAAATTCTAGGACATAATTTGAAGACAGTAGAACTATATACAGAAGATGAGGTAATCAGTCTCTCCAAGGCTGAGGGACTGATTACCTCATTTTTTTGTGGGGGGAAGGTTAACTATTGTTCTTAATTATTTAAATGGGATGAAGATGTCTGTCAGAATAGTGCAGAAGGTTGTAGGATTTACGATTCTGTGGCTGCTTGGTGAGGATAGTTGGCGGGTTTGATGGATGGAGGTATATGGGATTGAGGTGGATGGGTAAGGGGCTAGTTGGAGAGGTGTTGGGGTGATGGCATGTGTGAGGAAGAATGGGGTTCCTGAGGTTATGGAGTGACGAGGAGGTTGAGAAAAATAATGTTCTGTCATCTCTGTTCTGGATGTTCTGCTGGAAGTTACCGAGCCAAGCAAATTTGTTATTTTTATTTTTTTGTTTCTTGCATCTTGCCGCACTTTTTAAAATTCCATTATGTTTAGATTAAACCTATGCAATAAGAGACTTGTGTAAGACCTGCGTATCTATATTGAGAGACGATTCACCACCAGGGGCTTTATGAATCAAATACAAAGACATAAAAATATAGCCTTTTTATAACGGAGCCAATTTAAGGCATGGAGCGATGCAGCATTAGAAATCCTGGTCAGACAGGAGCGGGGCGTTAGTAAGTTAAACTATAGAGTGGGCCTGAGAGTTAGCAAATGAAGCTAGTAGTGGAGTCAGTGGGAGAGGTAGACCAATGCAGCAGTTGAAGACGTGGTCACTTGTGGGCGGGGCCCACTAGTGGAAGGAGGTTAGGGCATAAATGTGGGCCAGAAATTTAGCAATCAAGTAAAAGAATCTTATACTATACGTTCCAAAATTCTGATGCTACTGTGACAGATAAGTAACACCAAATCAATTACATTTAATTACAAAAAGTTAATGAATAATAAATCTTAGATTGAAACAGCCTCTGGTGGTCCACACATCTCTCAATTTACGGACTGCAGTTCCAGTCCCCCGTACACCATTCTGCTTATTATTGACAGTTCTTTATTACAAATTAATTTGAGTCTGTCTCTCAGTAGAGATACTCAGGTGTTGTGCATGGGTCTTATTCATCAACTTGTCGATAAGAAAGATGAAACACTGCAGTAGGCCTACTGGCCCATGCGAGTCTGGTTCAAGTCACCTCCCGGCTTAAACCATTAACCGACCTAGTCAGGCCAGATTACATCCACTTAAGGAGCACGGCATCAGACCTATTAGCACAAGCTAGTCAGGTCCAACTTACACCCACCCACACCCACTCATGTATTTATCTAACCTTTTTTAAAACTACACAACGTTTTAGCTTCTATGACGGTACTCGGGAGTTTGTTCCACTCATCCACAACTCTATTACCAAACCAGTGCTTTCTTATATCCTTCCTGAATCTGAATTTTTCCAACTTAAAACCATTGCTGCGAGTCCTGTCTATGCTAGATATTTTTAGTATGCTGTTTACATTCCCTTTATTTATTCCTGTTTTACATTTATTTACCTCAATCATATCCCCCCTAATTCTACCCCTTTTTAGAGAGTGCAGATTCAGGGCCCTCAGTCTATCCTCATAGGGAAGATTTCTGATACATGGGATCAACTTAGTCATCCTCCTTTGTACGTTTTCCAGTGCATTAATATCCATTAGGCCTCCATTTTAAATGAGGCCTAGCCAAAGGTACAGAGGACTCCTTCTCGCAATCAGTAATATTAAGTTCTACATTATTTAGTGTATATGTGGCTATTTGTGAATATGTGTATATTTGTCTATATTAAACTGCAGTTTCTAAATCTCTGTCCCACCTTATGGACCTGATTTACTTTCAGTAATGGTCCCCATATACACATGACTACTTCTAGTACTCTCATTCTCCTAGTTCCATTATAAAAGGCTCCATTTTGTGTATTTCTCTATTAGATAAGTAAAGCCTCTGTTGGGCGAAACGTCTCTCAGCTAAGATACGTAGGTGTTGCACATGTGTCCGATTCATGAACAATTTCACTAATTTTCTTAATATCATTTTCCAGTCTCTCCTAGTTTATTTATCTGTCAGTTTCTGGAAGACTATAATTCACCATTGGTCTTCTCTCTCCACTTGCCTCCTGTCTTCTTGAATTATATTGTAAGTTGTTACCATTTCTCTTATTGACTCTCTCATAACCTCTGGTACAGTGTGTCCCCTTTTCAACATATCTGTGATGAAGTTTTTCCTTCCTTTTTACTTCCGTATGCTATCGGTTCCCCTACAATTTCCCACAGTCGCTGAACATTTCACATAATTTTGCCATTTCCTCTTCCATTCGCCAAGAGCAGGATTCTACGACAATAATTTTCTCTCCAGTTCTTCCCTTTCTTTGTGTATCCCATTTTTGAAGAAATATTAAAAATTGCTTTCTAGATTAAGAATAATTATGAAGAAAATTTGAATGAAAAACAATTGCACTTAATAAAGCATAGGAAAGCCTATGATAACCACTTAATTTAATAATAATTTTCAAGGATATAAGAATAAAGGGAAGACAAGGGCAACTTGACCAGAATGAAATAATGTAAATAGATAGTAGGAACTATTTAGTCTAAAAAAAAAATAGTGATGCTTGCAATGAGTCAAAGTCTGTGCAACAAATACTGCAGAGCATTAAATTAAATTTGGTAAATCATGACGGAATATCATGAGCCAAGTTTTTTTCCCGAAACTACAAATAATCTCAAAAAAGTAACTGAAAATAGGTAGTTACACTCACGGGTAGTGAGAAAGGCGTTGAAGTCCTGAGAAAGTAACTTACCCAGATATTAAACACAACACTCGTCAAGGTAACTGCCAGTCAGTTACAAGAGTCTTAACATAATAAGAGTATTTGAGAAGGACAGTAATTATTCCCATGCATGATTATGAAGAAGATAATAGATTAGTAATCACAGAACATCAGGAGGAAAAAATTCATATGTCAGTGTTGCTGGAAATGCAAACTAATAAGAAAATAAAGGAAATCGACTACAGGAAACCCCATTGGCAAGTAACTACCAGAATTTAGCCCCAATAAGTGTAATGCCATAATCGGCCACTGAATGCCATAATAGGCCATTGAATGCCATAACCGGCCACTGAATGCCATAATCGGCCACTGAATGCCATAATCGGCCACTGAATGCCATAATCGGCCCACTCAAGGCAAGCGAACGTAAGGAAACTTGACAACAAATCTTTCAGAATATTAAATACAACATAAACAAAAATTAATCTCGAGAAAGTACAGCTAGAACTGAGTTGTTAGAAAGTCTGTCTCACACATAGCGGATGGAGGATTGAACCTCCTACACTTCTTTTGTGGCCCACTCAAACTTAGCATTTCACACAATAAACACAATAATAATAATAATAATAATAATAATAATAATAATAATAATAATAATAATAATAATAATAATAATAATAATAATAATAATAATAATAATAATAATAATAATAATAATAATAATAATAATAATAATAATAATAATAATAATTATTATTATTATTATTATTATTATTATTATTATTATTATTATTATTATTATTATAATCATAATATTTTCGGAGAAAGTTCCTAAGTTTCAACCTGATTTGTACTAGAGTGGAGGAGCTAGAGCTATGAGGAAAATCTATATCAACTAGATGGAAGACAGGATATATATATACCCCGAGAGGTGTATGTCCCTCAGTGAATATGCACTAAGGGTTTATTTTCATCCATTTTTGAGTTTTTAAATTATTCTTTATCAACTAAATGTCATGACATTGAAGGGGAAAGAGTAAAGATGATACAAAGATATGATAGTAATATACAAAATATACCAAGACACAGAACTGACATGGAAAGATACATATATGATGAACCATAATTTAGGGAAGCAAAAAGTTATCTGAACTAACAGAATCAATGGGACGTTAGAAAGCATTTTTCTGGTATACGTTAAGTGTAAACAGGAAGACTAGTAGTAGAGATTGCTACCAAACGTGAAATAAAAAAAAAATCCTATGTAAATGTGAAAGTCAGGTCAAATGATTTAAAGTTAAAAGGTAGGTTACGAGGTCACATCCAGCAAGCTGGGTTTGATCAATACAACACAAAACAAGATATCAAATGATCAAGAGTGTGGCACTACCGGCCGGCAGCAGCGGCAACATTCCACATCACATCACACTTTTTCACGTCACTCCGGACAAAGGCAACCGTCATTTACATGGATCTAATATCTCTGCATCGCTGTTCGAAATGTTTCGCTCGTCTACCGTTTGTATCGCTCAAACCCTCACATATTGACAAGTCTTTGATGGCGTGAAGTTTAATGACATTAAATTTAGATGCATCGATACATATGTATTTGTGTGTGCGTGTGTTCCAACCATGAACTAAAACTGATTTACAAGCGATAAATAGGCTACACATTTTTCTTTAACAGTTCCGAGTGACATGAAATTGAATTTGCATATTTATTCAGTCACTTGTTCAGTAAACTGGTTTAAAGAGACAGCGGCTGGGTGGGACAGGAGGGGACACATGACGACTACATCTCATGACATAAAGAGTATAGATTAAGAGGAAACATGACTACATCTCATGACATAAAGAGTATAGATTAAGAGGAAACATGACGACTACATCTCATGACATAAAGAGTATAGATTAAGAGGAAACATGACTACATCTCATGACATGAAGAGTATAGATTAAGAGGAAACATGACTACATCTCATGACATAAAGAGTATAGATTAAGAGGAAACATGACGACTACATCTCATGACATGAGTATAGATTAAGAGGAAACATGACTACATCTCATGACATGAAGAGTATAGATTAAGAGGAAACATGACTACATCTCATGACATAAAGAGTATAGATTAAGAGGAAACATGACGACTACATCTCATGACATGAAGAGTATAGATTAAGAGGAAACATGACGACTATATCTCATGACATGAAGAGTATAGATTAAGAGGAAACATGACGACTACATCTCATGACATGAAGAGTATAGATTAAGAGGAAACATGACTACATCTCATGACATAAAGAGTATAGATTAAGAGGAAACATGACTACATCTCATGACATAAAGAGTATAGATTAAGAGGAAACATGACGACTACATCTCATGACATGAAGAGTATAGATTAAGAGGACACATGACTACATCTCATGACATGAAGAGTATAGATTAAGAGGAAACATGACTACATCTCATGACATAAAGAGTATAGATTAAGAGGAAACATGACGACTACATCTCATGACATGAAGAGTATAGATTAAAGGAAACATGACTACATCTCATGACATGAAGAGTATAGATTAAGAGGAAACATGACTACATCTCATGACATGAAGAGTATAGATTAAGAGCAAACATGACGACTACATCTCATGACATGAAGAGTATAGATTAAGAGGAAACATGACGACTATATCTCATGACATGAAGAGTATAGATTAAGAGGAAACATGACTACATCTCATGACATAAAGAGTATAGATTAAGAGGAAACATGACGACTACATCTCATGACATGAAGAGTATAGATTAAGAGGAAACATGACTACATCTCATGACATAAAGAGTATAGATTAAGAGGAAACATGACTACATCTCATGACATGAAGAGTATAGATTAAGAGGAAACATGACGACTACATCTCATGACATAAAGAGTATAGATTAAGAGGAAACATGACTACATCTCATGACATGAAGAGTATAGATTAAGAGGAAACATGACATCTCATGACATGAAGAGTATAGATTAAGAGGAAACATGACTACATCTCATGACATGAAGAGTATAGATTAAGAGGAAACATGACGACTACATCTCATGACATGAAGAGTATAGATTAAGAGGAAACATGACTACATCTCATGACATAAAGAGTATAGATTAAGAGGAAACATGACTACATCTCATGACATAAAGAGTATAGATTAAGAGGAAACATGACGACTACATCTCATGACATAAAGAGTATAGATTAAGAGGAAACATGACATCTCATGACATGAAGAGTATAGATTAAGAGGAAACATGACTACATCTCATGACATGAAGAGTATAGATTAAGAGCAAACATGACGACTACATCTCATGACATGAGAGGAAACATGACGACTAAATCTCATGACATAAAGAGTATAGATTAAGAGGAAACATGACTACATCTCATGACATGAAGAGTATAGATTAAGAGGAAACATGACATCTCATGACATGAAGAGTATAGATTAAGAGGAAACATGACTACATCTCATGACATGAAGAGTATAGATTAAGAGCAAACATGACGACTACATCTCATGACATGAGAGGAAACATGACGACTAAATCTCATGACATAAAGAGTATAGATTAAGAGGAAACATGAGCATTACATGTTAAGTAAAAGGACACAAATGCAACTAATGAGACATTTTATTGTGGCAACGTTTCGCTCTCCAGGAGCTTTATCAAGCCGTTACAAACAATGATATAGCTCCTTTAGAGCGAAACGTTGCCTCTATAAAATATCACATTAGTTTCATTTGTGTCGGTAATTCTACCAATATTAATACATGAGCATTATATTCACAATGTTCTAGTGTTAGCATGGAATAGGGGAGGGGGGGGTCGGACATCAATACAGGATGGGAAGACGCGTCTGAACTGAGAGAAAGGTTGCGTTCTCTATTTATGGTTACGGGGGTTGAGGTGACTGGGGTCGTTTACCCCTCGCTCTTAAACTTTCTCAAACCAATTATTAAAACTGTTCATGGAATCCTCTGCCATCACATCATCATCCTGGTCATTCCACTCTTTGATCACCATAAGGCTATGGCTTATCGCTATAGCTTATTTATGTCTGACTTCCATCTATAATAATAATAATAATAATAATATCTTTATTTCTACAAGTACATGTACAAGGTATACAGTCCTAGCTGACATCAATGACATACTACTATATAGAAAGCCTCTTGTTATGCAGAGCATTTCGGGCAAATTAGGTCAGTTTTGTTCGAGGATGCTACCCACACCAGTCGACTAACACCCAGGTACCCATTTTAAACTGATGAGTGAACAGGGACAGGGACAGCAGGTGTCTTATGGAAACACGTCCCTAATGTTTTCCAGCCGAACCGGAGGAGATTCGAACCCCGGACCTCACTGTGTGAGCTGAGTGCGCTAGCGATCGAGCTACGGGTGCTGCATACTGGTAGGCTCAATAGGCTCTCTGTAAGCTTTTGATCACAAAACAACAATATTTTAATCCTTGAAATAGGGATGAAAGTAAACTCTCAGAATATACTGTTTACACTGAGAGAAATACACCTTTCTGTTTATATATCCGGTGTGTTGTATACTCCATGATGGGTCTGACAAGCTCTTGAGTCTGCTAAGGTACTAAGCTATCTTAATATATTTAAAAAAAAAAACATATAAGTTAAATAATAATGTGCAAATATTCTACGTTTCGTACGCCGTACGTTTTAATATATTAATAGTCATTATTATCGTAAATGCTCTTTTATTATAATGTATGAATAAATATTTCTTTTGTATTTTAAAAACGCATTTATTAGTGTTCGGAGCTGGGCTGATAATATTAGTTTTTTATAATATAAGAGTTATATGACTGCTGGAGCTGGCACGGTGCCTGGCGACTTATAAGGACGGGCAAGTTCTTCATCTTGCCAGAATGAATGAAGCTTTGTCTTATTTATTAGTTATGCAACTGATAGGATTGGTATGTGTTTTGAACGATGTTTTTGTTTTGCTTTGCTCACCCACGCAACCTAGTGGGGGGTTTCTCTGGCATATCACCACCACATTTTCTCATGGACGCTTGTGGTACACACATCACAATTCAACAGACAGTTCTGCCGCAGAACTTCTGTGATCTACTGCATTGCTGCGTTGTTCTTAAGGACTAAATTCACACACAGCGTCTGTTGGTAAGGCAGAAGTATGTCTAGTCGTTCTTTGTGAATGTAAATATACAAAGATCATATTTCGGATTTATTTTGCGTTTTTTTGGACGGTTGCATAATCACATATTTTGACACTTGTGGAGAACTGGTTAGGTAAGTACACTTTCGTGCATGAAACAACATGTAGTTATCGTTGGTTATCTGTTAACAGCACGATGTACAGCAGCCTCTCCCTGGACATCCCTTCGGGGTGACGTTCCGGATCCCACCGTGGCTGTAGATTAATAATTAGGTTAGAAACCAATTTGCCCCAATGGAGCGTATATCTCAGCATTTCACTATCTGAAATGTGTAGTGATACTTGGGTTTGGGTGAATCACTCACGTATCACGAGATCTATTGGTAATTCCAGTCAAATCTCACCCTTACCTATTAGCTACAGCTAATATAATTAGGTGTGGGTATGGCTGGGCTTACCTGGGTATTATAATTGACCCAATTTTCCCTAGTTTGTTGTAGGGAAGGTGTGACCCCGGTATTGTTGTCTTGAGTAGGTTGCTCCAGATGCGTAGTTATGTCCTCACTCGTTGATAGGGAGTCACTTTGGTCAGTTTTTACGCGACAGGGTGATATCTTGTCCCGTCGTTCTTAACACCTGAATGTATACCGGGATTATACCGCGGATAATACACTAGTTTTCCAAGTGGAGATTGACAGTATTTCAGAGTTTACCGCACAAAGTCAGTATTTTCTTTGTTCTCAGTGGGAGATTTGCGACGTGTGTTCACGCTCTTATGTCTGAATTCAACCTAGCTAGTCGCCCTGTCCAGAGCCCACACTCTCATGTCTGAATTCAACCTAGCTAGTCGCCCTGCCCAGAGTCCAAAAGTCACCCTCCGCACAAAATAACTTCTGAGTTTAGCTTTATATCTCTTCCTTATTATACATTGCAACAGTATTCAATACAAGAGGGTAGGTTTCTTGTTATTTAGCTATAGACTAGAATTCCTAATAGTCCCAACTTGTAGCTAAAGTGGGGCGCAGGTTTTCCCTTAATTTTCCTGCTATGGAGAAAGGGTAACTATTCTCGTTTAACCCTGTTGTATGGTTGATCAGGAACTCTATAGCAAGGAGAGGAAAGCGTACCTCGTGACGCTATGGTACATATATATTTTCCTCATAAAGTTGTTTATGAGGAAGGAAGAGTCCACTAGCCACTTCCAGAAGGGCTAAGTCCCTCAGAGGGCTGAGGGAGGACAGAGGGCTGAGAGATACCCCCTTTACTGGAGAATTTTCTCCACAACACTTTTATCTTCCGAAGTTTTACTCTAGATTTCGTCGGTATTATGATGTGTGTGTCCTCCATCAGTTGGTTTTATGAAATTCTATGACTTGAACAGTAATTTTTTTTGTGATATATGGACTTTTATATGTCTGCCAGTAGGTGTTTTATGGACTATTCTGCTGTCTCATGCTTGCCCACGAGTACCAGGTATTATCTAATATTTTCACAACGTTGTATTGTTGGAGTACTTCTTGATAGTATTGCTTGCTGTCCTAATATGCTGGAGTGGTTGTGTATGTTGTCCTTGATGTGTAATTTATTTGTAACATGTAATACATTTAATAATGTCCATGTTACATGTTGTAGAAAGAACAAATATTACTTTCTATAACGTAAGTGTTGTAAATTAACAATTATTGTCAAATTACTCTAGTCTGAATAGACTATTTCTTTCTGATTATGTTTGATAGTGTTTCATTATTCACTTCCCATGGATACTGTCTTTCACATGATTCTATGTGAATGTCTGAAATGATTTATGAGAATAAGGATTTAGGCTTTCCTATATGTGGTAAAAATATACATTTGCATTTCGGATTGAAATCATTCTAGTTATTAAGAATCATAAAATTGGCTAACTCAGGTTGAAAGGAATATGAGTTTTATTAAAGATAACACTGGTCTGCAAGATTTTTTTATTGACTCTATGGTATCTTTTTCGGTATATGTATGGAAAATAGTAATTCATTGTGTTTTTTATTCATCTTTATCACATCAGGTTGTCAAGTTATACGGAAGCTTTACTTTTCTCTTTTCGTATAACATAAGTAAATGAGAAAGTGGTATATTACCAATTAAAATGCTTACCTTATATTGAATTGAATGTTAAATCTAATATATTTTTCTTTATTTTCAGATTATTAATGTCTAGAGACTGCATAAATTCACCAGACATATTTTGCTATGTCTGCGGGCAATTCACCTTCAGATTCCCGGAGCAACATTACTCCTTTATTGAGTTTAAAGGCTGTACTTCTCTACAATGGCAACACAGCTGCAGCTGTGCCATTTGGCCACAGTGTCCAAATGTCAGAAACTTACACAAATATGAAGACACTAATATCTGCAATCCAGTACCAGAATCACAATTTTCTCATTTGTGGTGATTTAAAAGTTATTGCTCTCCTACTAGGTCTTCAAGGCGGATACACCAAGTATCCCTGTTTTCTGTGTCTTTGGGATAGTAGGGCAGACAGCCAGCACTATGAACAAAAAGACTGGCCACCAAGAACCAGCTTCTTACCCGGAAATCACAACGTGAAAACTGTGCCACTAGTTGACCCCAAGAAAATTCTGCTGCCACCACTCCACATCAAATTAGGACTTATGAAAAATTTTGTGAAGGCCTTGAACAAGAATGGAACTGCTTTCAAGTACCTGGAGTCTAAGTTTCCTCGTATAAGTGAAGGCAAGCTAAAGGCAGGAATCTTTCTTGGCTCTCAGATTCGGTAATTGATGAAGGACAAGCATTTTGATGAAGCATTAGCAGGTGTCGAGGTGAATGCCTGGTTTTCATTCAAGCAGATTATCCACAACTTCCTGGGAAACAGGCGCTCCCCCGAATATGAAAAAAATGATCCAAGACTTGATTTCAAGTTTCCAACAACTTGGGTCTAGAATGAGTGTGAAGATGCACTTTTTGCACTCACATCTTGACTATTTTCCCAACAATTGTGGGGACTACAGTGAGGAACAAGGAGAGCGGTGGTTCCATCAGGATATTTGCACAATGGAAACTCGATACCAGGACAAATGGAATGTCAGCATGATGGCGGATTACTGCCGGTCATTGAAACGTAATGGTCTCGATGTACAGCACAAGCGAAAATCAAAGTGGTCCTCCTTCCTTTGATTCAATATGTAGGCTAATCATTAGGAACATATTTCATTTGATTTGATTCATGTTGATTTGTAACTCATATGTTCTTAAAACTAACACAATGTGCTTTTCCATGATTACTTGACTAATTTTAATAAAGTAACAAGTTATTAAAAAATCACATTTTTTATTATCATTAATTTGTATTATATTCAAAATCCTTACGTGATAGAGCAAAATGGTTTAGATATTTACAATCAGCAGCCCAAGAATATGTAAGATCACAACCATAAATAAAAATACAAATTAAAAGCTTTCCAAATGCAGACCAGTGTAATCTTAGGTTCTATAATTCACGCAGAAAATATTTGACTGATGTGCTCCGTTGGCGATATACACAGAACTTTACTGACCCTTAAGTGGTTCTAAATGAGGGAGGATGAAGCCTCTGTATCATTGGTCTTTACCGTATTTCCAATCTACAGTACTTTCCCTGTCCCTAATTTTGAAACCATTCATTTACTGAAAATTAATTCCAGGAGACGCTTGTCTGACCTACCCTTCATTTGTTCCAGGCCATTTTGTAGCCTTTTACTATCATTTATTTCCTATGAACAGGGATAAGTTGTTTACATATACCATTTACAGTACAAGGCTCAGCATCAATACTTGTTACCCCCAATTCCTATGGGATTACACATAGTTTGACTGATCAGAAAATGGGCTGAGAATGCTGAACAGAGGATCGAGCTTCCATATTGCATTTCGTTGAATGACGAACACTGGTTTAGCATTTCATGAAATACAGTATACAATTCAGGATAACAGCATTCTGAGACAGGATAACAGCATTCTGAGACAGGATAACAGCATTCTGAGACAGGATAACAGCATTCTGAGACAGGATAACAGCATTCTGAGACAGGATAACAGCATTCCGAGACAGGATAACAGCATTCTGAGACAGGATAACAGCATTCTGAGACAGGATAACAGCATTCTGAGACAGGATAACAGCATTCCGAGACAGGATAACAGCATTCTGAGACAGGATAACAGCATTCTGAGACAGGATAACAGCTCTAAGACTGTAACTTCAAATGCACCTAGGCTGGATAACATGTTGATCGTTGATTGGAAAATACTAGAAGAATTTTCTCCTTTAATCCTGGAGAACCTAAGTTAAAATGAAAGAGGGAAGGAGGTAAAAAGTAGGGATAGAAAAAAAGGGTTGAAAAGTGGGCGAATAGAAAGTCGGGTGGATAAAAAGAGAGGTGAATCAAAAGAGAGTGGCTAGAAAGAAGGATGGATAGAAAGTAGGGTGATAGAAAGAATGTGGATAGAAATGGGTAAATAAAAAGGGGGGATAGAAAGAAAGAAAGGTAGAAAGAAAAAAAAGGGAGGATAGAAAAACAGGTAGATAGACAGAAGGGTACATAGAGGGAGAATATAAAGAGAGGTGGATACCAAGAGGAGGATAGAAAAAGAGGATGAATAGAAAGAGGGGTGGATAGGAATGGTAGTGAAATAAAAAACAAAATACGAGAGGTGCAGTGTTGAGAATATTGATTTCTCCCTGCTGAATCCACCGTGTTTGCTTTAACAACAAACTTGTCTACACAACAGTGTAGACAAAATAGGAGCAATACAAAGATACTTAAAGTAGAACGATGTTTTTCTCTTACTTGATTAAGCTTAAATTGAGCGACACTTAATAGGACTGGTTCTGTTCTAAGTATATTTGAATAATATATGTCTTGCGCCTCACTCTGATACCTATATATACCCTATGTGTCCTTGTATTGTTTGTATCAGCTTGACAAAGCTCCTGGAGAGCGAAACGTTGCCACAATAAAAATGTCGCATAAGTTGCACATGTGTCCTTTTACCTAATATATTTTTGAATAAGGAAAATGAGACTGGAAAATATTCCCAAATAACTTCTAAATATAATTCAAATATTTTCATTTAGTACAGAATATATTACTGATGTCCTCCAGCTACATACTTAAAACACCAAGTTCTAAATAAACCACGGAACGGTTGGGGTTTGAACACATGGCGAGAAAGAGGTAAAACTCCAGGCCAGTGCGTAAGCCAAGTGAGTCAAGTTTTAAATGGAAAATTAATCACTGCAAAATGTTGAAGCTGAAATATTTCTTCAGGTGATGACTGGCAGTTCAAGTTTCTACTTCAGGTGTTTTTCTTTATAATAATAATAATAATATTTTTATTTACATGTACAAGGTATACAGTCCTAGCTGACCTCAATGACACACTACTATATAGAAAGCCCCTTGGAATGCTGAGCATTTCGGGCTAATTAGGTCAGTTTTGTCCCAGGATGCGACTCACACCAGTCGACTAACACCCAGGTACCCATTTTAAACTGATGGGTGAACAGGGACAGGGACAGTAGGTGTCTTATGGAAACACGTCCCTAATGTTTTCCAGCCGTACCGGAGGAGATTCGATCTCCGGACCTCAGAGTGTGAGCTGAGTGCGCTAGCGATCGATTTTTGTTAGATAACATTTCTCGAAAATACCACAATACCGTTCAATGTACGTGAATTATTCAGATTTGTCGATAATGTTTTGTAGACGATTAGATGCTTTATTCCATACGAAACCTTCCTCTCCGTATGAAACCTTCCTCTCCGTATGAAACCTTCTTTTCCCGTATGACACCTTCCTCTCCGTATGAAACCTTCCTTTCCCATATGAAACCTTCCTCTCCGTATGAAACCTTCCTTTCCCATATGAAACCTTCCTTTCCCGTATGAAACTTTCCTTCCCTGTATGAAGCCTTCCTTTCCCATATGAAACCTTCCTTTCCCGTATGAAACTTTCCTTCCCTGTATGAAGCCTTCCTTTCCCATATGAAACCTTCCTTTCCCATATGAAACCTTCCTTTCCCGTATGAAACCTTCATTTCACATATGAAACTTTCCTTTCCCGTATGAAACTTTCCTTCCCTGTATGAAACCTTCCTCTCCGTATGAAACCTTCCTTTCCCGTATGAAACCTTCCTTTCCCATATGAAACCTTCCTTTCCCGTATGAAACTTTCCTTCCCTGTATGAAGCCTTCCTTTCACATATGAAACCTTCCTTTCCCGTATGAAACTTTCCTTCCCTGTATGAAACCTTCCTCTCCGTATGAAACCTTCCTTTCCCGTATGAAAGCTTCCTTCCCTGTATGAAACGTTCCTTTCCCATATGAAACATTCCTTTCCCATATGAAACATTCCTTTCCCATATGAAACATTCCTTTCCCATATGAAACCCCTTCCCGTATGAAACCTTCCTTCCCCGTATGAAACCTTACTTTCTCATAAGAAACCTTCCTTCCCATATAAAACCTTCCATCCCCGAATGAAACCTTCCCCACCGTATGAAACCTTCCATTCCCGTATGAAACCTTCCTCTCCCGTACGAAACCTTTCTTCCCAGTATGACACTTTTGTAATCTAACTTAATCTAACATAATTTTTTTTATATGAATTCTTCTATAAATATCATTGACAAAGTGAGAGGACATGGAATGCAAGAACACAGATAAAACAGCCACATTTACAAGTTAAGTAAACTATACCACGGGTGGGGCTTGAACCCGCGGTCAGAGTCGTAAAACTCAAGACCGTCGCGTTATCCACTGGGCCAGTGGATAACGCGTTGTTATCCGCGGGTTCAAGCCCCACCCGTGGTATGGTTTGTTTGCAATCGTGTCACTACGATTTCGTGAGACATGTAAAGTAATAACATCAAAAGTAATGAAAACATCGTACGTTTTACAGCACACCTTAGTTATATAGTATCATTATAAATCGTATATTATTCAAATTACAAATACTCATTAAAATATAATTATTGACCCAACCGGCCATCAATATAATGCTACACTTGAGATGTTGCTGGTAAACGGCGTCTGCAGAGCTGTCAACAACACATTTACTTTTCAGTATAGTCGGTCACATATTAAAGTTATTTTTTATGGTTTTATGATTATGGATGTGATATCTGAACAGTAATTAATTTGTCTACATTCATAGATCTGTAGGTAGGTAAATATTGTCATCCAGTCACCATCCTTGTTACAGGCTATGTTCATTCATTCATTAAAATAGTTAAATAGTCATTTTTTCCCCTATATACACCTGAAAACATTAATTTCATGTTCTTCTCTCGACGAATTTGGATATAATTTTTTGAATGTTTGCTTCCAAAACAAAAGAGGTTTTAAAAAGTTATCGAACCCATTCCAAGAAACTTAGAATAGGCTCTATCATGAGATACCGAGACACGTCAATAGTTGCATGAACACTGCCTTAGTACACCAGCGTTGAAAATTTGAAGCCGATCTGATGAGGTATTGTCTAGTAATAAATTAAATAGAAATAAAATTTTAGAGAAAGAAGAGTATGAACAATACAGACAAGCACTTAAATGAACAGTTTGTGCTAGGCAGAAATTATATCAGGAAACTCAGACGTTGTAAACATAGAAGTAATGGCTATTTTCATGAATGAATTAACGCAGCTTGTAACAACGATGGTGACTGGTTGACAAAATTAGTGCCTTTCGGATATAACGTCTCAAAAAATAAAATGATAAGAGTCATTTTAAAAGATGACATGTCAGTAGTCGTCATACATCAGCCACATCAACTCACGTCAAACATAACTTTGAAGTGATAAATGGTTTTGAAAACCAACAAGTTGAAGAATTGAGACACTTATGCAACATATGGGAATCTTTATTGAAGAAACGTTTCGCCACACAGTGGCTTCATCAGTCCAATACAAAGCAGGAAGGTGTGAGGAGAGGAGGAGTTTGAGGTAATCAGTCCCTCAGCATGGAATCGATGTGTTAAGTCCATCAATCTTGTAGGAAGTACAGCATAGGGCCAGAGAAGTGGCTTTTATACTGTAGTCAGGTGAGTATATAAGCCACTTCTCCGGCCCTATGATGTATTTTCTACAAGAGTGATGGACTGAACACATCAATAAGTGTCTTATAAGTGTCTCACTCTTTAACTTGTCGATTTTCAAAACCATTTATCACAAACAACTTTGAATGACGTGTTGGATAAATAAATGTATGATAGTCGTAGTATATAATCATATTTTAAACGATATTTGTAAATTCTTCGATATATGATTTAAAATAATGCTATACTAACAAAAGTGTATTGTAAAATAAACTACATTCAAGTTAGTTTTTACGCTCTTACTTAAGCGTCATCGGAGGGACACCAAAGTCAGGATTCTAACTTCCTGAAAGCGGTGATATTATTTAAATCCCAACGAATAATCTGAGATATAGAATTTTCTTTGCTTCCCTCCATCACCAGTGTTTATATATATGTTACTAGGTGAAGTTTAAATTAATTGCGATTGCATGTGCGTCAGTCTTCTCCGCATTTGACACATTTTACACCTAGTAAAAACTCATCCTCCTCAACTAATTTGTATCGTTGTATATGTATCGTTGCTGTGTTGTATCTGTTAATGTCACCAGCGAGAATCAGGCCCATGGTGACCTCATTTAGATATTCGTGAAAAGATATCTTGAAGTAGTTGCCTGATTTTTTCTTCATCTTGGGCCCCGTGCCCTGGTGGCTGAAGCTCTCGTTTTACATGGCCCTCATCCGGGTTCGATTTCCTGCGAGTTTAGAAACATTGGGCGTGTTTCTTTACACCGGTTGTCTATGTTCATGATCAGTTATAATGGGTACCTGGGTGTTAGTCGCCTGGTGTGGGTTGAATCCTGGGACAAAACTGACTTAATTTGCCCGAAATGCTCAGCATAACAAGCGGCTTTCTATATAGTAGTATGATGTCAGCTAGACCTGTATACCTTGTACATGTACTTGTAGAAATACAGATATTATTATTAACACATTCCCCTCTTATTATTTTTATTATTATCATTATTATCCATAATTTCATTTCGTAGGAAAACGCCTCATGCGATCTGTTTCAAATTTTCAGCTTCGGTGTACAGTATCCATGGCAGTGTTGATACAACTATATGCACGTCACAGTGCTTTATAATAAAGGTTAAAAGTCTTTTCTGAGTGTCGTGGAATGGGTTTGATAATTTTCAAAAGTTATGTTTGTTTGGCTACACTCAAAAGAGTTATATACTAATTCATGGAAGGTGGAAAGTGAAATTAAAGTGTTTTGGTTCACATTAACCAATTTTATGCGCAAATTAATGTAAATTTTTCCCGTCAAATCGCAGGAAATAAAATTGAGAATATCTGTTGTGAACTGTTTCAGTTTTCATGGCTGACACATCTCAAAAACAGTATACAAATCAGTAAGTTTATTTTGTGATCGTGCAAATTTGCCAATAAACTAACATAGTTGAAAAACTTGGACCTGATGGAATCCGTGCGATATGTGTAGAATGCCTCTTCTGATAGGCTTCAAACTTCTAGCACTGATGAGTTCTCTTGAATAAAAGATTCACTTTATAACTGACCTCCTTTTACTTATTTTATTAAATCAAATTAAATATTGATATCCATTCCCTAATTAAACAATGTATCTTCTGATTGGTTTTAAAATATTAATGATGTATTTCACAAGTACAGTTGAGGGAGATTTTACGAGAACACAATCTGGAATTAACCTTCCACCCGCACACTGGGAAGAACTCTTGACACAAAAACAAATTGTAATTTACTGAAGTTAATGTATCTTGGAGACTTGTGGAAGTTTAGAGACACTGGTGTCGCAAACAATGTCCCTCCTTCTCAGCTCCCAAATAGCTCTGAGACCCTGGATTAGAAACATATTACGTCAGTAAACTGACTATTTAGTAGACTGTATAATTAAGAATCTAAGTGAATTTGACTTGCTGAAGAATTTTGTTTTGTCTACTAGTATACAATTATTAATAACAATTATCCTAACACATCCCACAGGAAAGTCACAATGAAAATTGGCTGTTGTGTGGTTTGTAATACACACTGGGAAGCGAACATAAATTATTGAAGAGTGCGTTGTAGACAATATAGCTTCTCAAGTCACCTATCGCGTCCTGTTTTCCTTCCATAACATCCTTATTCAGCATTTTGTTTTCTTTATACATCTAGATCCTTCCAGATGTATTATACATCTGGATGCTTCCAGATGTATTTCCTATTCAGTTATCCTGTAGTGCAGAATTCGCTGATATTACTAACGAACGCTACAAAATTAAAGATACCTTCACGACACAACCGGTCCTGCTCCCTCAACATTTTGCTTTTTATTTTCTCTTCTATTTTGTAAATATATATTTATTCAAATTTAGTGATATTTCTGGATATGTAATACATTTTCCTTATCAGAATATTAATTCCTTTAATATTACAATAATTCCAATTTATTTAGTTAACTTATTACATTAAATTAGGAAATTATAGGAAATATGTTTGTTCCCCTGTAGATTATCATGTTTTAAAAGTCACATTAGACAGGGATGTGTAATGTCACCATGGTTGTTCAATATATTTATAGATGGTGTTGTAAGAGAAGTGAATGCTCGGGTCTTGGCAAGAGGCGTGGGATTAAACGAGAAAGAATCTAGCACAAAGTGGGAGTTGTCACAGCTGCTCTTTGCTGATGACACTGTGCTTTTTAGGAGAAGTTGCAGAGAATGATGGACGAGTTTGGTAGGGTACGTAAAAGAAGGAAATTAAAAATGAACATTGGAAAGAGTAAAGTGATGAGGATAACAAAAAAAAAAATACGTAAGGAAAGACTGGATATCAGATTGGACGGAGAGAGTATGGAAAAAGTGAATGTATTTAGATATTTGGGAGTGGACGTGAATCATAAAATTGACGGGGGGGGGGGGGAGGGAGGGAAGTGGTGTACTGAGGAGTCTGTGGAGACAAAGAACGTTTTTCATGGAAGAAAAGAGGGGAAAGTAGGAGAGTATAGTTATACAAACGCTTTTATATGGGTGTGAAGCATAACTGGTGAATTTTGCAACAAGGAAAAGGCTGGAGGCAGTGGAGATGTCATGTCTGAGGGCAATGTGTGGTGTGAATATAATGCAGAGAATCCATAGTGTGGAAATTAGGAGGAGGTGTGGGTTACTAAAAGTATTATCCTGAGGGCTGAGGTGGGGTTGTTGAGGTGGTTCGGACATTTAGAGAGGATGGAACGAAATAGAACGACTTGGAGTGGGTATAAATCTGTAGTGGAAGGAAGGTGGGGTAGGGGTCTTCCTAGGAAAGGTTGGGGGAGGGAGTAAAGTAGGTTTTGTGTGCGAAGGGCTTTGACTTCCAGCGAGCGAGTGGAGACAAATGGTTTTTATGACTTGACGTGTTGTTGGAGTGTGAGCAAAGTAACATTTATGAAGGGATTCAGGGAAACCAGCAGGCCGGACTTGAGTCCTGGAGGTGGAGAGCACAGTGCCGGCACTCTGAAGGAGGGGTGTTGATGTTGTAGTTTTATAACTGTAGTGTGAGAGCGTCTCTGGCAAGACAGTGATGGAGTGAATGATGATGAAAATGTTTCATTATTTTTGGGTCACCCTGCCATGGTTGGAAACGGCTGATGTTTTAATAAAAAAATTAATTACACACCTATATTATTATATAAACATTATTATCGCTATCACTTTTTACATATAAATCATAAGAAAATTAACAAAATTTTCCACAACAGTAATGCCCAATAAGTTAAGTCTGCATAAGAGTAAATTTGAAATTTTGCAAACATTCTTAAAAAATTAAGGAATTATTGTATACAGATTATTATTATTATTATAATCAAAAGAAGCGCTAAACCACAAGGGTTATACAGCTATTGTATTCAGAGCACTTACCAGATAATGTTTTTTTCTGACAAGCGTCAATCTCTCATTCTTAGTCGGCTTTATTAAGAGAAAACGTTGCACTTAATTTCAGTTGTGTAATTTTTAATTTCCTAATTTATTACATATAAATTGTTTTCCATGTTATAACTACACCAGAGAAGTAAGTTAGAGAGTAACTGCTTGTTTAACACAGTTAAGGTACGAACAGATGTCTTCCTCAAGGGGTCAGGCCGAGGTTTGGCAGACTGTAACTCGACACCGCCATCAGCCTTGAAATGCTGCACCCAGTTCCTCACTGAACGCTCACACACACTAACTTTCTCCACTATTTCTTTCGTCTGGTGTCTAGCTTTGTTAAGCCCTGTGATTTGAGCTATAGTTTCAGGTGTTAAAGACTTCCTTTTACCCATAATCAAAGATGTATAGCCCCAAAACCAAAGGGAAAACCTGACAAAAGATGGGAGACAAATGTGCAACACTTCTCTCACCACGGCAGCCACGTGAGCACTGAGAAGTCACTGTGAAGTGTGGTGGCAGGCCGTGACGTCATGCTAATGGCTGCTACCCAGCAGAATGCACTGACGAAAAAAGACCCCCTGTATGGTAGGCCTTTCATTTTCATCAAAGCATTATGCCGGGGCGCTCACCCGGCATAATGCCGTGACGAGCACTGTAAGTCTTGGTATGGGGGAGTGTGAGGGAGAAGTTCATTAGATAGGAGTGGTGGAAGTATGAATGAATGGTGGTGGTAGTTTATTGGGCAGTCTGCTTGTTCAATTAGGTCAGTTACACAATCCAGAGCAGGTCGCTCCTGCCTGTCCCAGCTACTGGACCACTATGACAAGGTCCTGGATGCTGAAGAGGATAAACAAAATACTGATGTAGTATACACAGACTTTGCAAAAGCTTTGACAAGTGTGACCATGGCGTAATAGCGCACAAAATGCTTGATAAAAGAATAAGAGGAAAAGTTGGTAGATGAATCTATAACTTTGACAAATAGAACACAAAGAGTAATAGTAAACAGAGTAAAGTCTGAGGTAGCTACGGTGAAATGCTCTGTTCCACAAGGCACAGTACTCACTCCCATTCTCTTCTTCATCCTCATATCTGACATAGACAGAGATATAAGCCATAGCTCCGTGTCTTCCTTTGAGGATGACACCCGGATTGCTATGACGGTGACCTCCATCGAAGACACCGCAAGACTCCAGCGGACATAAACCAAATCTTCAAATGGGCCACTCAAAACAATATGAAGTTCAATGAAAGAAATTTCAACTACTTGGATATGAAAAACTTGTGAAAATTAAAACTGTATCAGGGTATACGACAAATTCTAACCATACAATAGAGCGAAAAAGTAATGTGAAGGACCTGGGAGTGATAATGTCAGAGGATCTCACCTTCAAAGACCACAACAATGTATCTACTGCATCTGCTAGAAAAAAATGATAGGATGGATAATGAGAACCTTCGAAAATAGGGATGCGAAGCCTATGATGATTCTCTTCAAATCGCTTGTTCTCTCTAGGTTGGAATACTGCTGTGTACTAACTGCCCCCTTCAAGGCAGGCGAAATTGCTTACCAGGAGAGTGTACAAAGAACTTTCACGGCACACATAAGTACGATAAGGCACCTAAATTACTGGGAATGGTTGAAGGCCCTTGATCTGTATTCCCTGGAGCGCAGGCGAGAGAGATACATGATAATATGCACTTGAAAAATCCTAGAGGGATTAGTACCAAACTTGCACACGAAAATCACTCCCTATGAAAGCAAAAGACTCGGCAGCAGATGCAACATTTCCCCAGTGAAAAGCAGGGGCGCCACGAGTACACTGAGAGACAACACAATAAGTGTCTGGGGCCCAAGACTGTTCAACTGCCTCCCAGCATACATAAGGGGGAATGCCAGTATATCCCTGGCTGTCTTCAAGAAGGCACTGGACAGGCACCTGAAGTCAGTTGTGGTTCGTACGTCAGTTTGTGTGCTACCAGCAGTAACAGCCTGGTTGATCAGACCCTGACCCACCACGAGATCTAGTCTCAGACCGAGCCGCGGGGGCGTTGACCCCGAAACCCTCTCCAGGTAAACTCCGGGGTGGTTGCATAATTCCCGCTTCCCCCCTCCCTTCTTCACCCGGTGGGAGATGATGAGTGCATGTCAGACCGGTGGTCAGTCACTAGACTGGCGGCTCCCATCAAATCTGTGAGTATTCGTTCCACTCCTATCTAAATTATTATATGTTTTGGATTAAGTTGCTTTCAATAAGAGCTTCACTCTTGTTTAGGGTTTTAGACTCCAATTTATTCCTGCCTTGATTTGAATATACGTAGTGTTATGTCATCTTTTAATCCTGACCATTTCTTTTAAAGGGTTTACGTCTATCGTGTGAGTGATTTCTAGATTGGTATGTAACTTTGTGTTTTCTTTCTTTTAGCCTTGACTGTCGACTCGGGTCATTCGACAGTGGCGAGATATAAAAGAACAGCCTTGATCTTTGCAAGATTAGAGACGTCACTTTAACATATCTACCTACACTGGTTCCCCTTCCACATGTAGCCGACCAACCAGTCAGCTACACACCATTCAGTTATAACTACCAGCGTTTCATGGTAGTTATTTACTGGTGACTCAACTGCTTCATAAATGTTGTGGTGGTCAGAGGATCACAGTCAACCTCTGTTCGTCAGAATCTCTACTCGTGTTGGGGACACTGTCTTCTGTTTCAACAGTCACGTCCATCTGTGACCCCCCCCCCATCATCAACAACGGCTCGGCGTTCCAAACCAGGATTCAGAGCTACGTGCCCAGGGCATCAGCACGGCGCCATTCTCCACTACGTCATTGTGTACATATTAGCTTTGAATCACTGATTATTTATACATTTCATTTTTCATCTTTGCTTAAAGTAGAATTAATTTCATTTTTAAGTGTTTTATATTCTGTACTAAGTTAATAAAATTCTTTATCTTATGTTATTATTGATTTTCCAGCCTTATCAAACCCTATTTGAGGGTCTGATAGAGCTGCGTACACCTCTGGCCTGCCTACCATAGAGAAGTTCGAAGGGTGTAAACCCTAAAGAGTCACTGGGAACTTCCCTCATGGCAAACAAAGAACAGAGTAGATAACAATGCCACTCCTTAGGTTTAAGGGAACAGTTTCTTTAAAATGGACATGAGAATGGAGTGCGGGCGCTCAATCCTCCCGTTACAGCTGGGATGATATATTGTGGTGAAGAGGTTTTACTCCCACAAGTTGGCAGAGTTGTTGCATCAGGTCCGTGGTGAATTGTGTTTCTCGGTCCGACAAAACCTCTCTGGGGATGCCAACCCTGGAAAAGATTGACAGAAGGGCTTCAGGTACCTCTACAATAGTTATGGATTTCAAGAGTAAAGCTTCGGGGAGACTTGAAGCATAATCTACTAGCGTTAGAATATATCTATGTCCTCCAGATAAGAGTGGTGACAAAGGACCAACGATGTCAATAGCTACCCTCTCAAACGGTACTGTAAAGAACGGTCCACTATAATTAATTAATTACTAGGATGACGTTGGTGCTTCATTGAGTGACAAAAACTTGAGTTAAAATTCAAGCACATATGAATCTCATTTTCAGTAAGCTTTCCAGAGTTAGTTTTAAGCTGATCTAACTGTTCTCTAACCTTTGTTTTATGCAGTTGGAAAAAACTTTCGGATTAATTTTCGAATCTTTATCAACTTTAATTTCATAATCCCTTAAGCTTTTCTTATCCCTTTGCCTCCCTCTTAATGTGAATATATTGATTTATATGGTGACTCTTACACCTTTTGATACTCCTATCAATTCTTCTTCTGCCCTAAAAGATATATGAGAATATTCATCAATTTTGTATCATTATTCTATTTCTCTGTACGGAATAAATGTAGTGTTTAAAAAACTCTCGAATTGATAATTTTCTTCTCTAAGCCTCTTGTAATCTGCTAATCAAAAATTACCCAACTATAATATTTTCTATGTTATCTTACGTTGAAGCCTTAATAATTTCCTCCCAACGTATATACCCTTGGCCCCTATCCAAGTTTGGGGGATGGTATATAACGCCTAAAATAATTTTTCCATTCCCCGCCAAAAAAATTGTCCCTAGACAGACTCTGGGTTTGCCCCTTCAGTCTTTTTACACGTTTTATGCACTAATTCAAATGTTCTCGGACATATATTGCCACCCCACTTCTCTTCCAGTAAGTGGGGTGGCAATATATGTTGAGGCATATAATAGGATTACTCCCATTACTATTCATATTGTGGTCTAGACAGCTAACAATATCCTCCATTCCTTCCCCAGGAAAGCACACCCTCTGTTCTTCAAACAAGAAACCCTAGTTATAAACTTAATCTGGTATAGATCGTCGTGTCGTTTCCAGTATTCGACTCACATTAGTCAGAGAGCACAGGGAATGAGTTGGAGGTTTCCACAACAGTCTTTTGTATCTTCATAATTTCCACCTCGTCATTCTTCATCTTGATCTTCAGCTTCGTTTCTTTCTGCCCAACCACTGTCCAGTTTCCTTCATTGTCCTGTATATTCACATCAGCAGGATAACCACAATCTTGTTTTCTTCAGTCAGTCGCCTTATCTCTTGCCTTGCTTCCTCAAACTCATCCTTAACCTGCTGGTACAACTGGTCGATAGAAGGGCATCGTTTGTTAACTTCACAGAGAGATCACAAGGGACGTCCTTACATGATACAGGTCACCACGTTGGTCGACAGGCAGACAAGCCTCAGGAAGAAAAATGATGTCTCCTTGGTTGCGCCTTTTAATTCAGCAGTGTGTAAAGCTGAAGTAGTCAAATTCCTTTTTGTTGCTAGAAAGGAAGTTCTCATGAGGAAAGACTTCATAAGTACTGGTAGGGGGTTTTAAGGGAGACAGACTTGTAGAAAAGAAGGTAGAAATTAAGAAGTTTCGTCTCCAAGTCATATTACCCATGACGTAAATTTGTTTTCGTGATTTCAAGACAGTGAGTGTTAGCTTCTTAGTAAGCTAAGACATTTTATAAAATAAACACAATTGTATCCAAATCTGGCTAGTGGTGAGTCATTTACAAGATCACCAGATACCATATGCAAGGCCACTAGATATCAAGAAGCAGTACTATAGACAACTATCAAATATAAGGCAATATTAAAAGCCTTGATGAGGTTCATTTTACAAGTGGGGTTGCCTTGGCCATTTCATCGTGATCAAGGTTTAAATTTCAAAAAAAAAAAAACGTTTAAGAATGTTTTAAGTAGTACGGGAATTTAAAAAAAAAGACTTTTCAGATGCCTGGTGTAAATACCGTCAAATGGACGGCTGTTGACGGCACCTTAAACACCTGAAATATGACATTAATGTCTGCCAGTTTTCTGTTCGCGCGGCACTCTTTTTAATCGTCTTTTATATTATATTCATAGTTTTTTTCCATTGCAACCTAACCTAACTTATAACAAAATAACGTAACCAAACCTAACCTAAACCAACCTAATCTAACCTAATCTAACTTAACTTAATGTAACCTATCCTAACCTAATTTAACCTAACCCGATTCAACGTAACTTAGAAGTGCTTTGCAAACACTTTGTGAAAGTGTAATAGATTTTAGGAGAATGAGTTAATCACATGGTGCACATCAGAGATTCTATCAGACTTTAAACATAATTTTGAATACATACTCATATATTAGGATGAAAGTCTGTCATTGCTGCTTTTTGTCGTACGTGAAAATGCAGAAAGCTTTGGATTTTGGTCATTTTGAGCAAGTTGATAATTGAGACACTTGTGCAAGGTTTGGGAATATTTGTTCTGGAAACGTTTCGCCAGCCAGTGGCTTCTTCAGTCCAATGCTGAGAACGGTGGAAGATGAGGAGGAGTTTGAGGTAATCAGTCCCTCAACCTGGTGTTCATTCTATCAATCATGATAAAAGTACAAATTCGGGAAGAGGCTTATATACTGGAGACAGAAGAGGTGAAGCAGTGGTAGGCGGAGTTACAAGTGGAGAAACCCACTAGTGGAAGTAGGTCATACCTATAAGTTAGGCAAGCTTTGAAGAATTCCATGCATTCAGATTCTAAGATGATGCTGTGTCTGACAGAATATAGATGGTTTTGAAAACGTTTACAGAATAAAAAGTCTCAAATGTCGTACAAGTGTTTGTCTTAAGTAAAATTTCCAAATAGAAATGTGTTGACGAATGAGAAAATAATACAAAGACTTTTTATAAATTGGCTTCTTACTTTAAGAAAGTTTAATTATAAAAACTGAAGGCTTTAAATGTAGCAGCCTAGTCAATATATGAAAATACACAACAGTTATTTTAATAAAAATAACGTTTACTGTAATGGCTTTAGAAACCTTCCCCGATTAAATTATAAAAAAGTTTAGAAAAAAAAAACAGTATACGTGATGCAATACTTTTAAAAATGAGAATTAAACTATATTTTTGGCGTTTTCAAAGAACTTTAAAAAAAACTTTTCTTTACAAGTAGCGTATCAGATATTCAATATCACATCAAATTTCTTAATGAAAACGATTTTTTTTGTGAGACAATTATGATTTTATTAAGAGTTATTTATTGGGTAAAAAATATGCCCTTAAATCTATATTTTGTACACATGTTTTAAACTGGTGTTATTTCGTTCTTTAAAGTATTAGATGTCCTAAATAAATGACATTTAAACTGAAATTACTTAATGAAAGTAAATGTCTAATATTCCTTTCGTAGTTGTTGCACGAATAACAATAACCTGCAGAAGTAATATAGCTAATGGAAAGTGGGAAGCATTCAGGTTCGATCCAAGGGGCGAATAAGCCCATCTGTTTAGATTATAAAAACCCTTACTGACATCAAGGTACCTTCCATAACGGATATATTTTATGTAAAGAGTCACTGAAAATGAAGAGCCAACTGATGTCTTTCTTAATAGAAAGTGAAGACCTTCGCTAAAAAGTGACGTTCGGAGAAATGAAATTTCAATTTAACCTGAACAAACTGCAACAAAAATATCTATAGAGCTGCTGCCATGCGAATGCCATTGCAAGGGGTAAAAAAAAAAATAGAAGATGCAAATATTTTAACATCAGAGCTGTGCGGTCTTCTATCCAAGATCATTTTTATTTTTTCCAGCAAGCCAGGTAGGATGTGAAGCAAAATGGGTTTGAAATTATCCCCTGCAAGGGCTAATGAGATTCAAAATGCTGTTTATAAGATATACAGTAAGCGGAATGATAAACGATTCTGTGAGCGTACTAGAGAGTACTGTGCACGAGATCTCCGGTTCTGTGAGCGTACTAGAGAGTACTGTCCACGAGATCTCCGGTTCTGTGAGCGTACTAGAGAGTACTGTCCACGAGATCTCCGGTTCTGTGAGCGTACTAGAGAGTACTGTCCACGAGATCTCCGGTTCTGTGAGCGTACTAGAGTACTGTCCACGAGATCTCCGGTTCTGTGAGCGTACTAGAGAGTACTGTCCACGAGATCTCCGGTTCTGTGAGCGTACTAGAGAGTACTGTGCACGAGATCTCCGGTTCTGTGAGCGTACTAGAGAGTACTGTCCACGAGATCTCCGGTTCTGTGAGCGTACTAGAGAGTACTGTCCACGAGATCTCCGGTTCTGTGAGCGTACTAGAGAGTACTGTGCACGAGATCTCCGGTTCTGTGAGCGTACTAGAGTACTGTCCACGAGATATCCGGTTCTGTGAGCGTACTAGAGAGTACTGTGCACGAGATCTCCGGTTCTGTGAGCGTACTAGAGAGTACTGTGCACAAGATCTCCGGTTCTGTGAGCGTACTAGAGAGTACTGTGCACAAGATCTCCGGTTCTGTGAGCGTACTAGAGAGTACTGTGCACGAGATCTCCGGTTCTGTGAGCGTACTAGAGAGTACTGTGCACGAGATCTCCGGTTCTGTGAGCGTACTAGAGAGTACTGTGCACGAGTTCTCCGGTTCTGTCAGCGTACTAGAGAGTACTGTGCACGAGATCTCCGGTTCTGTCAGCGTACTAGAGAGTACTGTGCACGAGATCTACGGTTCTGTGAGCGTACTAGAGAGTACTGTGAACGAGATCTCCGGTTCTGTGAGCGTACTAGAGAGTACTGTGAACGAGATCTCCGGTTCTGTGAGCGTACTAGAGAGTACTGTGAAAGTGATCTCCGGTTCTGTCAGCGTACTAGAGAGTACTGTGCACGAGATCTCCAGACAGATGACGCTCTATTCCATCGGAAATGTAATATATTATTGAACGGAAAAATATAAACCACAGCCATTTTAAATTATAAATTGTAACAAGTAAACAACAGAAAGAATGTGCTCAGACACGTGTTGAAGGAGATAAGAATGATATAAAAGGTCATAATGACCTCAATTAACCAAGGCTTCGTAGTATTCTTAGTGGGATGTTGGTGGGAACATAGTGTAATGGAGTCAAAACAGTGACAACTATCACAGAGTAAACATCTAAGATAAATAAACAAGCTATTTCAGTAGATATAGGAAATTCAACAAAGGTCAATGGTGAACCCGTGCAAACTAACCCAAACAGAGATTAATGCGTAAGATAAATTACTCAGCACTTGCCTAGGCATTATGGTATTTAAGCAATGCTGAGTCTCATAATGCACTTAGTATATTAATAATAAAAAGTCATAATACCAAGGCTGGAATAACACACAAATAACCTGCATTTCGGGTCTTGGACCAGTGACAATTGTCCGAAACAGTCGAAACTTAGATGGTGGTTGTCTTCTACAAACGACTCTATGGCCATGCATTGCTACATACAATTATATTGGTAAACTTTACACGGAAAATGTAGATAAAATATTGAAAGTCATTCATTATACTGATGTATATAACAAACGATCAACAAAAAAATCTTCATGTTAAATAAGCACAAAAGAATATACAGAGGCAACCGTGAAATTTAGTCAATAATGATTACACTGGTCTGCATTTGGAATGATTTTAATTTTTATTTTTATTCATGGTTGCGATCTTACATATTCTTGGGCTGCTGATTGTAAATATCTAAACCATTTTGCTCTATCACGTAAGGATTTTGAATAAAATACAAATTAATAATAATAAAAAATGTGATTTTTTAATAAATTGTTACTTTATTAAAATTAGGCAAGTAATTATGGAAAAGCACATTCTGTTAGTTTTAAGAACATATGAATTACAAATCAACATGAATCAAATCAAATGATTTTATTAAAAAAATATGCTTCTAATGGTTAGCCTACATACTGAATCAAAGGAAGGAGGACCACTTTAATTTTCGCTTGTGCTGTGCATCGAGACCATTACGTTTCAATGACCAGCAGTAATCCGCCATCATACTGACATTCCATTTGCCCTGGTATCGAGTTTCCATTGTGCAAATATCCTGATGGAACCGCTCTCCTTGTTCCTCACTGTAGTTCCCACAATTGTTGGGGAAATAGTCAAGATGTGAGTGCAAAAAGTGCATCTTCACACTCATTCTAGACCCAAGTTGTTGGAAACTTGAAATCAGGTCTTGGATCACTTTTTTTCATATTCGGGGGAGCGCCTGTTTCCCAGGAAGTTGTGAACAATCTGTTTCAATGAAAACCAGGCATTAACCTCGACACCTGCTAATGCTTCATCAAAATGCTTGTCCTTCATCAATTCCCGAATCTGAGGGCCAACAAAGATTCCTGCCTTTAGCTTGCCTTCACTTATACGAGGAAACTTTGACTCCAGGTACTTGAAAGCAGTTCCATTCTTGTTCAAGGCCTTCACAAAAATTTTCATAAGTCCCAATTTGATGTGGGGTGGTGGCAGCAGAAATTTCTTGGGGTCAACTAGTGGCACAGTTTTCACGTTGTGATTTCCGGGTAAGAAGCTGGTTCTTGGTGGCCAGTCTTTTTGTTCATAATGCTGGCTGTCTGCCCTACTATCCCAAAGACAGAAAACAGGGATACTTGGTGTATCCGCCTTGAAGACCTAGTAGGAGAGCAATAACTATTAAATCACCAAAATGAGAAAATTGTGATTCTGGTACTTGATTCAGATATTAGTGTCTTCATATCTGCGTAATTTTCTGACATTTGGACACTATGGCCAATTGGCACAGACGCAGCTGTGATGCCATTGTAGAGAAATACAGCCTTTAAACTTCTTTTAGAAGAATCAATGAAGAGTCTCCATTCATCTCCTTTGTATGACATCCCCATGTGTTCAATAAGGCCAGAAATATTTGAACAGAAAACTAATGATTCCTCTTTGTCAAAGAACTGAGTGAATTCAGCTTCACGATGACGGTACCAAGCGAATGTTGTTCCAGGAGCTAGAAGCCTGTGTTCCTTCAGTCTAGAACTAAGTAACTGTGCACATTCTTTTGTGTTCTTAGACGAACACAATCAAGTTATAATTTTGAGAGAAGATTTTTAGTGAGGTTCGATGCTCTTGTTCTTGATCTTGTTGTTGATCTTGTGTTTGTTCTTCTTGTTCTTGATGGTATTCTTGATCTTGTGTTTGTTCTTCTTGTTCTTGATGGTGTTCTTGATCTTGTGTTTGTTCTTCTTGTTTTTGATGGTGTTCTTGATCTTGTGTTTGTTCTTCTTGTTCTTGTTTCTCTCACCAAGTCATTGAGCTCAACTTGATTGAAGGGTTTGGGATCGTCATTTGTTGGTGGTTCATAGTCTCCTTCCATCTCCTTAGAATCACTGGTATCAGACTCTGATGAAATTTGCCATGTCTCAGGTGGCACAGGTACACGAATATCTTCAGAGTGTGGAACAGCCTTATTGCTGAAGGAATATTTGGGTATATTATGCGATCTTTAGTCTTCTTGTTGAATCCAGCTACTTTAGTCATACAAAAGTAACAGTCATCATGGTGGTTCATCTGCTCACGTCATACCATTGGTACTCCAAAGGTCATACATTTAAGTTTTCCAACTGACCACATTTGGAGCTGACTGATGCAACTCTTGCAAGCTTTGTGTGGTGCAAATGGTTTGTTCTGGTCTCCAAGTTTGCAACCAAAATAAGCAAAGTAGCAGCACTTCAATAAAGGAGTAATGTTGCTCCGGGAATCTGAAGGTGAATTGCCCACAGACATAGCAAAATATGTCTGGTGAATTTATGCAGCCTCTAGACATATTATTAATCTGAAAATAAAGGAAAAAATATATTAGATTTAACATTTAATTCAATATAAGGTAAGCATTTTAACTGGTAATAAACCACTTTCTCATTTACTTATGTTATACGAAAAGAGAAAAGTAACGTTTCCGTATAACTTGACAACCTGATGTGATAAAGATGAATAAAAAACACAATGAATCACTATTTTCCATATATATACCGAAAAAGAAACCATAGAGTCAATAAAATCATGCAGACCAGTGTAATAATAATAGTAATAATAATAATAATAATAATAATAATAATAATAATAATATCTTTATTTCAACAAGTACATGTGCAAGGTATACAGGTCTAGCTGACATCAATGACATACTACTATATAGAAAGCCGCTTGTTATGCAGAGCATTTCAGGCAAATTAGGTCAATATTGTCCCAGGATGCGACCCACACCAGTCGACTAACATCCGGGTACCCATTTTTCTGATGGGTCTACAGGGACAGCAGGTGTCTTATGGAAATACGTCCCTCCCTAATGTTTCCAACCGTACCGGGGAACCGATCCCCGGACCTCAGTGTGTGAGCTGATCGCTCTAGCGACCGAGCTACAGGCAAATATGTTTGATGTTAAAAGAAGAAATCAAGCACAAAATATTTTTGTAAATAGTTTTCACTCTCGAACCCAGGCTATTATTTTCAGCAAAATTTCAGCTAAAAATAAATTGAAGCCACACGCAAGCTGCATTTGTTTGTCTTCACAGAAACAAGGACGGAGAAGAGCTAAATAGTTTTTGACACGAGAGATTGCTTCACAAATCAAATACATGGATCATGGCGACACGTTCAGAGATAGTCTCTCCGGATGCTGTAGTTAGTAGCTCCCATTCTTTGGTAGTCTATTCTCAAGTGCAGTGATAGACAGGATATTCTGAGAATTTGACTGGAGTTGATACATTGCGTTCTAACTTATAATGAAAAGACAGAGGGATCTAGCTCCTGTACCTAAACGCCAAGTCCATTCGTTTCCTTGGCTTTCTCAACTTATTATTCTCACTAAGATTTTTTCTTATTCTCAGCAAAATTTGTTGACAGCATCTCACCCACTTTCTCATTCGCTCTCCTTTTACACTCCTTCACCACTCTCTTAACCTCTTCTTTTACACTCCTTCACCACTCTCTTAACCTCTTCTTTTACACTCCTTCACCACTCTCTTAACCTCTTCTTTTACACTCCTTCACCACTCTCTTAACCTCTTCTTTTACACTCCTTCACCACTCTCTTAACCTCTTCTTGTACACACCTTCACCACTCTCTTAACCTCTTCTTTTACACACCTTCACCACTCTCTTAACCTCTTCTTGTACACACCTTCACCACTCTCTTAACCTCTTCTTGTACACTCCTTCACCACTCTCTTAACCTCTTCTTTTACACTCCTTCACCACTCTCTTAACCTCTTCTTTACACTCCTTCACCACTCTCTTAACCTCTTCTTTTACACTCCTTCACCACTCTCTTAACCTCTTCTTTTACACTCCTTCACCACTCTCTTAACCTCTTCTTTTACACTCCTTCACCACTCTCTTAACCTCTTCTTCTACACTCCTTCACCACTCTCTTAACCTCTTCTTTTACACTCCTTCACCACTCTCTTAACCTCTTCTTTTACACTCCTTCACCACTCTCTTAACCTCTTCTTTTACACACCTTCACCACTCTCTTAACCTCTTCTTTTACACTCCTTCACCACTCTCTTAACCTCTTCTTTTACACTCCTTCACCACTCTCTTAACCTCTTCTTGTACACACCTTCACCACTCTCTTAACCTCTTCTTTTACACTCCTTCACCACTCTCTTAACCTCTTCTTTTACACACCTTCACCACTCTCTTAACCTCTTCTTGTACACACCTTCACCACTCTCTTAACATCTTCTTGTACACACCTTCACCACTCTCTTAACCTCTTCTTGTACACACCTTCACCACTCTCTTAACCTCTTCTTGTACACTCCTTCACCACTTTCTTAACCTCTTCTTTTACACTCCTTCACCACTCTCTTAACCTCTTCTTGTACACTCCTTCACCACTCTCTTAACCTCTTCTTGTACACACCTTCACCACTCTCTTAACCTCTTCTTGTACACACCTTCACCACTCTCTTAACCTCTTTTTGTACACTCCTTCACCACTTTCTTAACCTCTTCTTCTCTCCACACACTCCTCTGTAAATATTTGTCATACATAACGATGCAGTTGCAGGAAAAAGTAACTATATTTCTGTCTTGTCTCTGGAAATGATTACCTGGAGTTTACCTGAAGAGGATTTCGGGGGTCAACGCCCCCGCGGCTCGGTCTGAGACTAGGCCTAATGGTGGATCAGGGTCTGATCAACCAGGCTGTTACTGCTGGCCGCACGCAAACTGACGTACGAACCACAGCCTGTGATAATGAGGATGATAATGAAGATATGAGGATGAGGAATAGAATGGGAGCGAGTACTGTGCCTTGTGGAACAGAGCTTTTCACCGTAGCTGCCTCAGACTTTACTCTGTTTCCTATTAGTCTTCGTGTTCTATTTGTCAGAAACTTATAGATCCACCTACCAACTTTTCCTGTTATTCCTTTCAAATGCACTAGTGAACTTCTAAACTGAATACGAAGATACATATTTCTACATTATTCTGAGTGTCCATCAAGGTTGTATTTCACCGTGATGATGATTATTATTATAATGATGATAGTGATGCTGAGCACATCTCAATGACGATCAGTTTGAATAATTATTTTCACAGTTGACAATTCATAGCGTAAAATAGGTTTAATACAAAACATTTATATTTTATCAAATGAAATCTATATTCCAGAGTTTGTAGATAATTTTTATTGGTTTCACTCAGATGGAAAAAAATGTTTCAAAGCGTAAGGCAGCGAATTTAATCATTTTAATACTGTTAAAAGCTTATATTTCTCTGACTTTTGATATAATACTCAGGAATTGTTTACTGAGGTACATTTAGCAAAAAAAAAAAAAAATCCAATTTGAAAAACAAAAGTAAACACTTATTGGGTTACCCAGGAGCACAGCTTTGCTCATGTGACTACAAACAGGTAATCACACAAAAACCCAAACACATTCAAACAAACACATTTGTCTGCCTTTGGAGAATGAAGGAACCAATGAACCGAGGAGACGCAGACAGCCGGCAAATTGGCAGGCTGGTGCGTTCCAGCAGAACTGCAAGAACCTGGGATGCCAGGAGACCAGTAGGCTGGAATTCCGGAAAACCAGTGGAATGACAGACTGTAATAAAGAAAGTCAGAGAGGCTGGCATAAGAGGAAGGTCTGAAGAGTAGCAGACTAAAATGATGTTTATGAGAGTAAGCAACATGCACCTTGAAGGAGGCGATAAACTTAAATTACTCAACGTAATATACATATTTTTTAAAGTGGTAAAGCTGGGCAGTGTTGCTTAGTGGAGGCAGTGGTGGTACATGGTGGTTGTGGTGGTACATCGTGGTGGTACATGGTGGTTGTGGAGGTACATGGTGGTATGTTACAAAATGACACGATATCTATTAGTAATAGACATCTCCAGTGAACACTAGAAAGGATAGCCCTTCTAGCATCCAGCCTGTTACTGGGCTTTTGCAACAAAGTCAGTATCCTGGTCCAGTTATCCAATATATTCAATAGTCTCCAGGAGGATTACAGCTGATAGGGTACTAACCAACGAAATATATTTAAAAAGGTTTATTATCAAAGTTAGTGTCTAGGGTTTCAAAGTAAATAAATGTACATATGATCAGGATGTTCATTAAGTTATGAATTAGGAGGTTAATTAGGAGGTTAGCTCCTACACTGCTCTCATATACAATAAGACTGTGCTGAGGGCACATATATCTAAATGACTCAGAAGTACCATCAGGTACAATGTCAGTAATTACAATAATGCAGATATATACAAATAAGAATAAATGTGTGTATGAGTGATCTCCAGGTAACTCTAAGACTCGACTCAACCAGTGTCCGACTGAACAACTTCTCATAAGCTAGCTTCTCTAACAAACTGACAATCAGAACAGCCTGATTGACCAGTAAAATGACCAATTCGCAGAACAGCAAAATAACAAGCAGCAGCAACACAGCGTCAGGAACCAGGAGATAGAAAATCGACCCTAACTGGGGACCATCAATAGATCCTCCAAAATAGTCACAAAACTCCCTTACTACTGAATCTAAGTTCAGCATAAACAATCCCAAACTGTGGCGGTGCACAGATGCCTTATCGAATTAGGTCAGGAGCTGTAGCTAGAGACCTGAGTTGTCTCAGAGTGTCAATGTGACACACAACCCAGAAAAACTTCGAAAATCACTGTCTAGTCTATCCTCTGTGAACAGAGTTACACAGAGTCCTGAGAAGTATGTTTTGTCTCACCACCGAACACATACTCTACCCAAACAGAGTCTAAATGGCGAGAAAACAAGTAGAAACAGGAGCGAGGTGTTGACTCAACGATGTCCAGCTGCGTAGTGTTCTGGGGAAGGACAGGCAGCCACCCACCTCAGGTGGAATCACGTGACTTGCACGGCTACTCAAAGACGGTGCTAGGTACAGGCTGACACAAACAAGCGAATGGTAGTTAACAAGGTAGTTTGCCAACTCCAAGGCAGCTACTACACACTTGAGCACAATAGAGTAAATGGTACATCCTACCTAATTAAAATAGCTAAGTCAAATAATGTCAACTAATGTCAAATAATATTATAAAGCAAGATATTAACGATTTAGCAATTATCGAAAATATTAGCAATATAAAATTATAAGAAGGAAATCAAAAATTCATATAAACATACATATATACATTGGGGCCCATTCTGGGGTCGCAATATGGTACATGATGCGTGTGGTGGTACATGGTGGTTGTGGTCGTACATGGTGGTTGTGGTCGTACATGGTGGTTGTGGTGGTACATGGTGGTTGTGGTCGTACATGGTGGTTGTGGTGGTACATGGTGGTGGTACATGGTGGTTGTGGTGGTACATGGTGGTTGTAGTGGTACATGGTGGTGGTACATGGTGGTTGTGGTGATACATGGTGGTTGTAGTGGTACATGGTGGTGGTACATGTGGTGATACATGGTGGTTGTGGTGGTACATGGTGGTGGTACATGGTGGTTGTGGTGGTACATGGTGGTGGTACATGGTGGTTGTGGTGGTACATGGTGGTTGTGGTGGTACATGGTGGTTGTGGTCGTACATGGTGGTTGTGGTGGTACATGGTGGTTGTGGTCGTACATGGTGGTTGTGGTGGTACATGGTGGTTGTGGTCGTACATGGTGGTTGTGGTGGTACATGGTGGTTGTAGTGGTACATGGTGGTTGTAGTGGTACATGGTGGTGTTAAATGGAGGTGGTACATCGTGGTAGTACATGGTGGTGGTACATGATGGTGGGACACGAGGGCACTACATGGTGGTGGTACATGGTGGTGGTACATGGTGGTGGTACATGGTGGTGGTACATGGTGGTGGTACATGGTGGTTGTGGTGGTACATGGTGGTTGTGGTGGTACATGGTGGTTGTAGTGGTACATGGTGGTTGTAGTGGTACATGGTGGTGTTAAATGGAGGTGGTACATCGTGGTAGTACATGGTGGTGGTACATGATGGTGGGACACGAGGGCACTACATGGTGGTGGTACATGGTGGTGGTACATGGTGGTGGTACATGGTGGTGGTACATGGTGGTGGTACATGGTGGTGGTACATGGTGGTGGTACATGATGGTGGTGTTGTGTAGGGTTCGATTGATGGATTTGGGAATAAACACACACGATTGGCTTGGTATCTTATATTAGTGATAAAATAAGGAGGAACGCTCAGAGCCTGTCCTGTCTCCTTCCTATGTCACGTCTAGAACTGAACTGCCCCAGTGCCTGGAGGGCACGGATTCAAAGAGCTCGTGATGTCATGCTAGGTCAGCATGAGTCACGTAACGGTCAGTGATTCACATAGGGAGGCGGTGAATCAGTAACGGTTGGTATGCGTACACAGTACTGACAGCTCAGTGACGCTAACGTATGGCGTCCCAACATACAGCTAATACAAACTAAAGGCTACAGGCAGATGGCTCTGGGCTGATTCTATACAATATCAAAGTACACAACAGTTGAACATGATAACTATATCTAAGGATGTTATTGGAATAGACGTTAATGTAATGCATTACAAGTATGATATATCACAATTCATGGGAATAGATAGAATCAACGGTGGGATTATACAATAAAAGAGATGAAAAAAACGATCGATCGATCTGTATTCATGTGATCTATGGATTCTGAGGAAGTATATATACAAAGAAGAGAGTTTTTGACAGAAAGGCAGACTTGGTGCACTCAAATCTATTACTGTTAAATCTCAGAATTCGGAGAGAACGTGAACACACAAAAAAATTCTTGAATATTAATAAGTTGATATTGTAACAGACAGTTGAAATACATTTTAAACTATATTATTCATCTGTACCCCAACTCTGCTAGGGTGATATTTACATATGCATAATGGTTATCATCTCAGGGAGGATCAAACTCTGTTGCAATGGTTAACTCATGCCATGGTTGAGGAAGATCTAAATTGGTATTTACAAATGATACTTAAGGACTTCTCAATACTTGTCGTGTACGTAGGGAATAATGACATTCAGGTTGATCGTCCGACTGATTATTAGAGGTAGAGGGTACAGAGTCAGGAGGATTGTCAGTCTGTCACATTAGTCTATGTAGGAACATCCTCATCATCGCATACTAACTTCATATGATCTAAATGCGATTCTTTATACTGACCAGTACTGATTTCTCTAACCATTTACTTATTGCCATTGATATGTTCAACTACTCGATAAGGACCAACAAACTTTTGATCCAGCTTAGGCATTGCAGATGTTTTGTTAAAGTTAGTCAGCATAACTCTCGAACCTACTTTAATTTTGGTCAGCTTTGTAAATTCTGCTGTTGATTTATGAAGTGTTTCTCGGATTCTTTTAAAAACACTTTGAGCTAAGCTGGTACGAGTTGCTATGAAATCATCAGGATTGTAATTTGGTTTTGGAACAGAATATAACAACTCATAAAGCAAACGCTCTTCTACACCATACAACGCATAATGTGGAGTGTCACCTATTGAAGCATTGTAAGCAGAATTTATTGCACACTGAACACCAGGTATAACTTCATCCCAGGTTGCACTATTGGGATTGATAGTGGCTCTCAATACATCAAGTACTTTCTTATTAGTTCTTTCCGCTAAACCATTACTGGCAGGATGGTGAGGAACAATTGTTGATTTAGAGATCTTGTACAAGGTACACAAGTTTTCAAGAATCTCTTTACAGAATTCACCTCCATTATCTGTTACTAGGGACTTGGGAGTTGTATGTCTGCAGATTATACGTTCTTTAAATGCTTTAGCTACTGTCTCAGCAGTCTTATCTGCAATATGAACTAATTCACAATGTCTGGTGAAAAGATCTAACATAACACAGATGTTTGTTGCTCTGGAGGGAAAATTGGAAATTAGTTAACAGATCTAGCACAACTCTTTCCCATGGTTCGCTAGTACTAGGATACACCTGGATTGGATTAAGACCATTAACATTACCTTTATGTTGCATGCAGACACTACATTTCTTAACATACTCAGAAATATCAGTTACCATATGAGGCCTAAAGTATTTCAATCTGGCTTGTTTTACAGAACGATCCATACCAGGGTGCGCAACACCTGGTACATCTTGAACTAGCTGTAAGGCTACATTCACTAGTGACTGTGGAATTACTAACTGGTATACTCTTCTGCTAGGAATACCCAGCTCGGCTGTTCGATACAGTAATTCTTGGTTCATGACAAAGTCACTGATGGGTGCTGGTGGCTTTCACAGTAAGAATAAGATCTTCCTGGAGCAGGAATCGAATCACACCAGACCACATGGGATCTGTTCTTTGAGTATTCTTTGAGCATTGGCGACTACATTTGATTTGCCAGGTAAGTGTTCAAAGGTAGAGTTGAACCATTGGATAGTCAAAGACTATCTGGCTAGTCTTCCAGTAGGTTGTTTGTTCTGGAATGAAGGTATCAGAGGGGCATAGTCTGTCAAGACATGAACAGAGTACTGATAAATAATGTCTCGGAAGTGCTTTAAAGACCATACTATTGAATTGTACTTGCTACCGGTCTTCTGAGCTAGTACGGCACCTGTGCCAATTGAACTAGCATCAGTTGTTAGGTAGAAAGGCTGGAAATTTAAAATTTGGAGCAGAAGTTAGCATTTCTTTGAGAGTTTGAAATGCTCTTTCTTGACGGAAGATCCAAACGAAAGGAACATCTTTCTTAAGCAACTCAGTTAGAGGAGCTGCTATGGAAGAAAAATTAGCAATGAAAGATCTATAAAAACCTGCTAAGCCTACAAAGCATCTTACGGCATCAGCAGTTTTGGGAGATGGAAAATTTAATACTGCAGTTACTTTACTTTGGTCAGTCGTAACCCCTCTAGGAGAGACTACATGACCAAGAAACTTGATTTCTGATCTGAAAAATTGACATTTAGACAGTTTGATCTTTAAATTGGCTTCTTCAAGCTTACCAAGTACCACATCAAGTCTTTTCAAGTGCGTATCCACGTCTGTCTTCTGACATGACAATCACATCATCTAAGTACACCATAAGTGCGTTACCTATGAGGCCTCTAAAGATATTATTCATGAGCCTGGAGAATGTGATAGGCGATGAGCGTAAACCAAAGGCCATATAGAGGAAGTGATAATGACCTGTTGATGTGGAGAATGCGGTTAGCTCTTGGCTGTCCTCGTGAAGAGGGACTTGCCAAAACCCTTGTAACAAATCTTGGGTCGAGTAGACTTTGTTATCTCCGATATTACGTAAAAGGACACTAAGTACAGGAAGTGGGAAGCGATCTCGAATTGTTTTCGCATTTAGCTTCATAAAGTCAATCACTGGGCGCCAAGTACCGTCCTTCTTAGGTACTAGAATCAAGGGCGCATCCCAGGGTGAATTGCTAGGTGCGATAGCACCATCATCAAGCATCTGATTGATCAATTCTTCTGCGACAGCAACTTGTGATTGATGCATTCTGTACGCAGGTATATAAATAGGTCTGGTACCAGGTTCAAGTGGGATACGATGGAACAATAAGTTAGTTATAACCATCTTCTCACCTGATAAGGCAATGGCTTTACGACCTTTGTTCAACAAATTCAACAAACGCTTGACCTCGTCTGGGAAGTCAGTGGGAGCTAAGTCTTTCTCCTCTACTGACGGAGTGGATAGATCTAGTGGAGTGGATGAGCTCTCCCCGGTTGGGACAACAACAGACGCTCTAGTGAGGGCACTAGCCGCTACAGAAACGACTTTCTGCAGACGGCCTGTGACGTCAACAAGAAATGACATGACTAGTTTCAAGTAGTCATTTTCCGACAAGGCGTCCCCTGTGGAGGAACTACTACTCGAACTAGTAGACATTGCAAGGATAGGCTCAGCACTCAAGGTAGTCTGAGGTTCCTCGGACACCTGAGGCAACTGGACACTATCATGCATCCCTGAAGTTGTATGTGGAACACAGACAGGAGTGACAGAATCACCAGTGTCTGATCGCTTGGGTACGCTACTGGGAAATGCACTTGCCTGTAAGGACTTAATCCGAACTTCGTACTCTGCGCAGTATGGTACATCTCTGATCCAAGTTGGTAACCCCAAAATGGTACGATAAAGTCATCAATTTGGGCATGCCATCAGTAAGGATCAAGTACAATGCATAAATCTCTCATTGGAAGCAAATCCCAGAAGAAGATCGCAAGGGAAACTAAGCTTGTTGACAACAAGGAAGGAAGCAGTAAAGTCTCTACCTTGGATAGAAAAGGTGAGGGAAGTCCGACCTCGGACACGGTACATGGTGGTGGTACATGATGGTTGAGGTGCTACATGATGGTGGTACATGGTGGTGGGTGGTGGTACATGATTTTGGTACATGGTGGTAGTACATCGTCACCACCATGTACTACATGTGGTACATAGTGGTGGGGGTGGTAAATAGTGGTGGTACATGGTGGAGAAATTAGTACATGGTGGTGGTGGTACATGATAGTGGTACATGGTTGGTGGTGGTACATGGTGGTGGTACATGGTGGTTGGTGGTGGTACATGGTGGTTGGTGGTGGTACATGGTGGTGTTACATGGTGGTGAGGGTGGTACATGGTGGTTGGTGGTGATACATGGTGGTTGATGGTGGTACATGGTGGTTGGTGGTGGCACATGGTGGTGGTACATGGTGGGGTACATGGTGGTTGGTGGTGGTACATGGTAGTGGTACATGGTGGTGGTACATGGTGTGTTACATGGTGGTGAGAGGTGGTCATTGGTTGGTGGTGATACTGGTGGTTGATGGTGGTAGTCATGGTGGTTGGTGGTGGCATGGTGGTGGTACATGGTGGGGTACATGGTGGTTGGTGGTGGTACATGGTAGTGGTACATGGTGGTGGTACATGGTTGTTGGTGGTGGTGCTAGATGGTGGTGTTGGTTGGTGGTGGAAAGTAGTGGTGGTTGGTGGATGGTAGTCAGTGGTAGTGGTGTTGGTGGGTGGTGGTCAGTGGTAGTGGTGTTGGTGGATGGTGATCAGTGGTAGTGGTGTTGGTGGGTGGTGGTCAGTGGTAGTGGTGTTGGTGGGTGGTGGTCAGTGGTAGTGGTGTTGGTGGATGGTGATCAGTGGTAGTGGTGTTGGTGGGTGGTGGTCAGTGGTAGTGGTGTTGGTGGGTGGTGGTCAGTGGTAGTGGTGTTGGTGGATGGTGATCAGTGGTAGTGGTGTTGGTGGGTGGTGGTCAGTGGTAGTGGTGTTGGTGGGTGGTGGTCAGTGGTAGTGGTGTTGGTGGGTGGTGGTCAGTGGTAGCGGTGTTGGTGGGTGGTGGTCAGTGGTAGTGGTGTTATTGGGTGGTGGTCAGTGGTAGCGGTGTTGGTGGGTGGTGTCGTGGTAGTGGTGTTGGGTGGTGGTCAGTGGTAGTGGTGTTATTGGGTGGTGGTCAGTGGTAGCGGTGTTGGTGGGTGGTGGTCAGTGGTAGTGGTGTTATTGGGTGGTGGTCAGTGGTAGCGGTGTTGGTGGGTGGTGGTCAGTGGTAGTGGTGTTATTGGGTGGTGGTCAGTGGTAGTGGTGCTTAGGTGGTGGTCAGTGGTAGCGTGTTTGGGTGGTGGTCAGTGGTAGTGGTGTTATTGGGTGGTGGCAGTGGTAGGGTGTTTGTGTGGTCAGTGGTAGTGGTGTTATTGGGTGGTGGTCAGTGGTAGTGGTGTTATTGGGTGGTGGTCAGTGGTAGTGGTGTTATTGGGTGGTGGTCAGTGGTAGTGGTGTTATTGGGTGGTGGTCAGTGGTAGTGGTGTTATTGGGTGGTGGTCAGTGGTAGTGGTGTTATTGGGTGGTGGTCAGTGGTAGTGGTGTTATTGGGTGGTGTCAGTGGTAGTGGTGTTATTGGGTGGTGGCAGTGGTAGTGGTGTTATTGGGTGGTGGTCAGTGGTAGTGGTGTTATTGGGTGGTGGTCAGTGGTAGTGGTGTTATTGGGGTGGTGGCAGTGGTAGTGGTGTTATTGGGTGGTGGTCAGTGGTAGTGGTGTTATTGGGTGGTGGTCAGTGGTAGTGGTGTTATTGGGTGGTGGCCAGTGGTAGTGGTGTTATTGGGTGGTGGTCAGTGGTAGTGGTGTTATTGGGTGGTGGCCAGTGGTAGTGGTGTTATTGGGTGGTGGTCAGTGGTAGTGGTGTTATTGGGTGGTGGCCAGTGGTAGTGGTGTTATTGGGTGGTGGTCAGTGGTAGTGGTGTTATTGGGTGTGCAGGTAGTGGTGTATGGGTGGTGTCAGTGGTAGTGGTGTATTGGGTGGTGGCCAGTGGTAGTGGTGTTATTGGGTGGTGGTCAGTGGTAGTGGTGTTTTTGGTGGTGGTCAGTGGTAGTGGTTATTGGGTGGTGGCCAGTGGTAGTGGTGTTATTGGGTGGTGGCCAGTGGTAGTGGTGTTATTGGGTGGTGGTCAGTGGTAGTGGTGTTATTGGGTGGTGGCCAGTGGTAATGCTGTCTGATAGCAAAAGCATGTAACCTCCAACAAATAACCTAAATATATATCTCAGTAATCTAATATCACCTTGTAAATAACTATCTTTACCTGGTTAATCCTATTATCTGAAGCCAAAATCCTCTGGATAGTTATACTTATCACAAAAGTTGCTAACAAACATCACTTCAACATTACTTTATAATGAATATATTTACCTTAATGTCCTGGTTTATATGTCTGTTATCCGTATTTGTTCATTTTCTTGCATTCCTGCTGTTTATCTCTATTTGTCTCTTTCTTTCTTAACTTGTCTTTCTTTTATGCTTATTCTTGTTACCCTTCTCTACTCTCGTTTAGACTCATTTCATGTTCTTTTCCTTTTTATTACAATATTTATTATTTTATTTTAACATACTTTTCGTCTCCCACAGTGACAGGATGACAGAACAAGAAGAAACAAAAGTTTTTCTTCTTTTACATTTAGTAATTTATGTTGAGGGGGTTAATAGATCTTTCAATAGTTTTCTTTTTCTTCTTTTTAGTTCTCTTCTCTCTCTTCTCTTTCTCGCTCTCAATTTTACTCTCATTTCCCTACTCTCTCTCTCTCTCTCTCTCTCTCTCTCTCTCTCTCTCTCTCTCTCTCTCTCTCTCTCTCTCTCTCTCTCTCTCTCTCTCTCTCTCTCTCTCTCTCTCTCTGCTTTTCCTTCTCTAGGTAACAAACCAGCTCTCACTTTCGTGCCAGCAAGAAATATGTTATTTCTTAATCCGTTCTCAAAGTGCCTCTGCTCAGGCATCCTAAGCACGTGCGCTGCCGTCTTCACTGCGATACTCCTGGGGTGGTGAGGCAGAAGTGCGGGACTCTAGGAATGTTGGGAATCATAAACTCCCACACAAACGCTAACTTGTCGCTCGGGTAAGTTCACAGATTAATTTTGGAGTAGTGTGAATGTTTAAATGATAACGTTGGTTATGAGGTGATACCTGAGACCTGTCTGCCTGTTTACCAGGGGATTCTGTCAGGGGTAGGGCTAGGAGGTTGTGATCTCTTGAACCTGTCTGCCTGTTTACCAGGGGATTCTGTCAGGGGTAGGGCTAGGAGGTTGTGATCCCTGGGACCTGTCTGTCTGTTTACCAGGGGATTCTGTCAAGGGTAAGGCCAGGAGGTAGTGATCCCTGGGACATGTCTGCCTGTTTACCAGGGGATTCTGTCAGGGGTAGGGTTAGGAGGTTGTGATCTCTTGAACCTGTCTGCCTGTTTACCAGGGGATTCTGTCAGGGGTAGGGCTAGGAGGTTGTGATTCTTGGGACCTGTCTGCCTGTTTACCAGGGGATTCTGTCAGGGGTAAGGCCAGGAGGTTGTGATCCCTGGGACCTGTCTGTCTGTTTACCAGGGGATTCTGTCAGAGGTAGTGCTAGGAGGTTGTGATCCCTGGGACCTGTCTGCCTGTTTACCAGGGGATTCTGTCAGGGGTATGGCTAGGAGGTTGTGATTCCTGGGACCTGTCTGCCTGTTTGCCAGGGGATTATGTCAGGTGTAAGGCTAGGAGGTTGTGATCCCTGGGACCTGCCTGCCTGTTTACCAAGGGATTCTGTCAGGGGTAAGGCCAGGAAGTTGTGATCCCTGGGACCTGTCTGCCTGTTTACCAGGGGATTCTGTCAGGGGTAGGGCTAGGAGGTTGTGATCTCTGGGACCTGTCTGCCTGTTTACCAGGGGATTTTGTCAGGGGTAAGGCCAGGAGGTTGTGATCCCTGGGACCTGTCTGCCTGTTTACCAGGGGATTCTGTCAGGGGTAGGGCTAGGAGGTTGTGATCCCTGGGACCTGTCTGCCTGTTTACCAGGGGATTCTGTCAGGGATAAGGCCAGGAGGTTGTGATCCCTGGGACCTGTCTGCCTGTTTACCAGGGGATTCTGTCAGGGGTAAGGCCAGGAGGTTGTGATCCCTGGGACCTGTCTGCCTGTTTACCAGGGGATTCTGTCAGGGGTAGGGCTAGGAGGTTGTGATCTCTGGAACCTGTCTGCCTGTTTACCAGGGGATTCTGTCAGGGGTAGGGCTAGGAGGTTGTGATTCTTGGGACCTGTCTGCCTGTTTACCAGGGGATTCTGTCAGGGGTAAGGCCAGGAGGTTGTGATCCCTGGGACCTGTCTGTCTGTTTACCAGGGGATTCTGCCAGGGGTAGGGCTAGGAGGTTGTGATCCCTGGGACCTGTCTGTCTGTTTACCAGGGGATTCTGCCAGGGGTAGGGCTAGGAGGTTGTGATCCCTGGGACCTGTCTGCCTGTTTACCAGGGGATTCTGTCAGGGGTATGGCTAGGAGGTTGTGATTCCTGGGACCTGTCTGCCTGTTTGCCAGGGGATTCTGTCAGGGATAGGGCTAGGGGGTCGTGATCCCTGGAATTAACTAAGTTTATTCAGGTATTCACAAATACAGTTACATAGATTATCATACATAGGAGCATATGTGTAGAGAACCTAGGATAAACCAAAAAAGTCAGGCAAAGTGACTTATTCCCATTGGGGTCCTTCTAATACCTTATTATTATACTAGGAAGGAGATAATACCTTATTATTATACAGTTAGCCCTCCACGGTCGCGAGTTCCACTTTCGCGAACTTCGAACATTCGCTAAAGCTCAGCGGCCCAATCATATTTACCAGAAAAATGTGGGAAAAACGTAGGGGAAAACGCTTGCCGCCGCATCCCTAGTACCTTCCCTCTCACCCCTTCATACAGGCAGCCCTCCAGTCCGCTACTCACTCAGTCATTGTACTATAAAGGAGATATACTAGGAATAAGGTAAAAATTAGTTATTTACATTTATATGTGTGTTAGCTAAAAAATATAAAATCATTCTCCTCCCTTTCTGTCGCTACATTCATTAGGTACCTTTTGGCTGTCTTCCTGAACTGGCTCATGCTATGACTGGCTTTGACATGTGCAGCCAATCTGTTCCATTCCTTGATTGCTGTACAATAAAAGGTGTTTGAAGCCTGGCCACTGACTGTGGGTACTACAAAGTTGTGCTCTCTCCCCCTAGTACTATGACTACTTTGGTTTCCAGCCTTGACAAAATTGTCAGCAAGATATTCTGGACACTGTTTGTGAGCAATTTTATGATATTGATTTAACTTCAGTTGTTTTACTCTGTCTTCAATATTCAGCATATCCAATTTGTGTAATTCATACTGGTGTACATGCTCTCTTGGACCCAGGTCCAGGATGAATCTTATCATTTTGTTCTGGGTGATTTGCAGTTTATCTTTCAGTTTTTTTTTGTCAAGGCAGAGTACCATGAAGAGCAAGCGCAGCCCACATGACATTGTATAAGGGCTAGACAAAGGGTCCTGCGAGCCTCAGTAGGTAGACACTGTGCTTGTCTGTAGAGGAACTTCAGTCTGGCATTCGCTTTCTTTACTACACTGTTCCCTATCAGTTCTCCTGACATGCATGGGTCAAAGGGGATTCCCAGATATTTTACTGAGGAAACTGAAGTGATGGATTCCCCATTAAACCGGGCATTAAAATTATTTACCCTTCTCAGTTTATGTTTCGTGCCAAAGAGTATGGCTTCCGTTTTCCCGAGGTGTAACGATAGTTTGTTGTCTACTAACCATTTGCTGCAGGACTCAAGTTCTAGTGTTATTACATTAGCTATATCTTGTGGGTCTTTACCTAACAATAACAGAGCACTGTCATCCGCATACAGTAGGAGTTTGCACTTGACACTGATAGATAGGACTTAAACCAGTCTTTAGAACCTATGCCGATAGCTTGAAGTTTATTACATAATATATTGTTGTTGACAGCATAGAAGCTCTTTAGCAAGTATAAGGTTACCATTCCTATGAGGTTCCCTATTGATATTTCAGTTCTCATGTAATCCATCAGATTAATTAGGAAGGTGTCGTTTATGTAAGATCTCCTGAAGCCTGATTGGTAACTATGAAGAATGTTGTTGTCATTAAGATACTTAACTACTTGACAGTACACCTCCCTCTCTAGAATTTTGGATATTACACTGAGTATACTAACAGTCCTATAGTTGCTGACATCAGACCTACTATTTTTCTTGAAGATAGGAGTAACTCTGGCCTCCTTGAACCCCTCCGGTACAGTATTAGTGGTGATAGACAAATTTATTATGTGAGCAATGGAGATTGACAATTCAGAGGCACCATCATTTAGGAACTTAGACGGGATGTTATCTGGGCCGGTGCTCTTAGTTGGGTTTAACCTGCTTAGTTTTTTTTGCATGAAGTCGTGAGATACACTTACTAGTTGGCAACTGTTTGAGGTTACCCCTTTATTGGTATAGTATGTTTTAAACACAGAGTCTGTGTTAAAGGTATTTGATGCAGTGTTGATGCGACAGTTGTGTAGTATGAATTAAAACAATTTGCCACTTTAGTGGCTTCGTGGCATACCTCGTTATCGATATTTAGTACTATGTTAAATCTATCTACTGGTTTATGGCTATACCCCAACTGTTTTAGTTGTTGCCAGAGCTTTCTAGGGTTATTCTTGTACTCTTCGATTTTTGAGAAATAGTGCCATGTCTTTGCGCCTTTTATAAGCCTCTGCACTCAGTTCCCTTTGGAATTCATTTAGTGCTGCAATATCCTGTCTGTTTGCCTTAAATCTTTTTATCAACTGTCTCTGAATTTCATATCTAATATCTCAGTAGTCATCCAGGGTTCAGTTCTCCGTTTAATCCTTGATAATAATAATAATCCTTGATAATATTGCACTGGTGCAATATTATCAAGGATGGCAGTGAACATTGTTTTGAATTTTTCCCAGATATCATTTACATCCGTGCAACTTGTTATCAATGACCAGTCACAATTGTGTAGCATATTTACTGTAGTTTCTAGTTGACTTCAATTTTATTGTCCTGTGTAGGCCTATCTGTTTCCTAGTGATTTTCCTGGTGCAGTAAATTGATGAAATGATCACTAAGATCTGTGGTAATGACGCCTGACTAATATTCTCAGCGTGATTACAAAGTATGTGGTCAATTAGGGTGGCTGAGAACTGTGTGATCCGGGTATTGTATCTACCAGTGAGAGCGCTCGGGTTTAAGGGTGAGAGGGTGATTCTCAGAAACTGTTTAACCAGTCGGGGCAGATAGAACTGATGAGGATGAATCGAAGAGCGATGATCATGATTTGTTTAGGGATAGTCGGAAAGGAAGGCTATGATCATGAACTGTTTACTAGGGATGAGTCGGAAAGTCGAAGGATGATCCATGAATCTTGTTTACTAGGGGATGGAGTCAGGGGAAAGTCGAAGAGGCGATGATCCATGAATCTTGTTTACTAGGGGATGGAGTCAGGGGAAAGTCGAAGAGGCGATGATCCATGAATCTTGTTTACTAGGGGATGGAGTCAGGGGAAAGTCGAAGAGGCGATGATCCGAATCTTGTTTATAGGATGGAGCGAAAGTCGAAGAGGCGATGATCCATGAATCTTGTTTACTAGGGGATGGAGTCAGGGGAAAGTCGAAGAGGCGATGATCCATGTAACTGTAGGTTACCTAAAGTCTGTATCCATGATCACCCTTGCAATCGTGTCATTACGATTTCCTGAGTCACCCTTGCTGAGGCCACAGACCAAGCCTCTTTGTTGCTGGCCTTACTGACCAGGCTGCTGCTGCCAGTCGTACTCAGCAGACCAACGTAGGCACCACTAGTAGAGCTCATCAGGTTTCCATTGAAAATACTTAGGAGTTTATTGTCATTTCCCTTTATGCATGAAGGGAGGGTGTTGAAAACTCTTGGCCCCTGCGCGCTTTCTAAACTTTTTCTTAGTTTTCATTGCGCTCCTGCTGTTAGAAACTTTGCACTGCCAGGCCTTTTGTTTTTATTTGGAGTGATTTCAACGTGCAGAGTTTGGACCAGTTTCCTCCCAAATTTTTCAAGGTGTATGTTTTTACGTATCTTTCACGAGTACAATTCAAGTCACTGTAAGCAATCCAAGTAATTCAGGTGCTTGACTGAATTTATACGAACAGTGTACATTCTTCAGCTCTGAAGTTTCGTCTGCCTAGAAGAGGGCAAGCCTATTCCAGCATGAAGTATATGACTTGAAGCGTATCATCATTGATTTGACATATCTTATGCTGAATGTTCTAATTATCAAGCCTATTATTTTCTTTGAACCTGTGATAACAACATTGATGTGATTCCTGAATGTGAAATCTTATGTTATTTTCACCCTCATGTCTCTTTCATTCAGTTTCTACCCAACTTAGTTGAGTAACTGGACTTTGTTCTCAATGAACATCACTGAAAGACATAGTTGATATCACCTTGAAGGTTTGCTGTATCCTCATTGCTTAACACTCTCATACAAATTCTGGTAATGTCTGCAAAGGACGATAGAGTGCTATTATTATGTCCTTGACTATGTCGGTTATGACAATAAGAAAGTGAAGTGGGATGAGTATTGCGAATGGGAACAGAACTTTTCACTTTGGCAGTCCCCGATTTCACTCTTTATCTACTATTTATTTTTGAGTGCTATTGGTTAGGAATTTAAATATCCATTAGTCCACGTTTTCAGTTATTGCTATTGCACAAATTTCGTACGCTATTACGACACAGTCGCACTTATTGAAATCTCTTGCCAAGTTAGTGTACACTGCTTCCTCATTTTATTTTTCTTCCAGTGTATCCAGGACTTTGTAATAATGATTTTGCAATTGCAAAAGGCAGGAGCGACCTGTTCTAAATCCATGCTGCCCTGGGTTGTACAATTGTTATGATTCAATGTGATTAACACTCTTACTTCTTCAGACTATTCAGATATCCTCATAATGTGTGACATTAGTACTGTCAATCTCTCTCTCTCTCTCTCTCTCTCTCTCTCTCTCTCTCTCTCTCTCTCTCTCTATATATATATATATATATATATATATATATATATATATATATTTTATATATATATATATATATATATATATATATATATATATATATATATATATATATATATATATATATATATATATATATAATATATATATATATATATATATATATATATATATATATATATATAACTGGGTTCCAGACTCATCGACACCACCAGGGACCCAAGGGCAGCCACGTTCATGTTCCAGCGTCTCAGCGTGGCCATCCAGAGGGGAAACGCATGCTGCATACTTGGCTCGCGTCCGGCTTCGGAGGAGCTGGAAGAGATTCATAATCTTTGACATATTGTACCATTGTATTCATGTTCATGTTTGTGTTTTCTATCAATGTATTCTGTCTATTAATAAAGCTTATTATATATATATATATATATATATATATATATATATATATATATATATATATATATATATATATATATATATATATATATATATATATATATATATATATATATATATATATATATATATATATATATATATATATGTCGTGCCGATTAGGTAAAACTGACGATTTTGGCTTAAATAGCAACGCTCAACTTGCCATATAAGACAAGTGAAAATTTGTGTATGCAATAATTTCGCCAAAATCATTCTGAACATAACGAAAAAAAAAAAATTCATTGTGTTTGTTTAATTAATAAATTGATGTTAACGTATCTAAAATATATTTAGTTGGGTTAGGCTTAATTAAATTGGCTTGTTGTAATAAGGTTAGGTAGGTTTTCAAAGTTTTTCTTGGTACAAAATTATAAATTCTTACATTAACATAACTGAAAAAATATATATCTTTAAACGTATAAGAGAAAATTTTAGAAAGGACTTAATTTTAGATGAGTTCTTGCTAATTGACCAGTTTTACCTAATCGGCACGACATATATATATATATATATATATATATATATATATATATATATATATATATATATATATATATATATATATATATATATATATATATTTATTTATTTATTTTTTAGCAGATGCTTTATGCCACTTTTGTAGTGGGGTTATACCCATAGTTTTTAATGACTATGGAATGACTCTTTTGGCCCTTTCTCTTTAAGGTCAGAACGAGGAGAAAGGGTAATACAGTGTCAAGAAAAACTGAGGAGGTCTTTAATAAATAACTTTGTTTACTAAAGACTTAGTCTTTAGTAAACAACCTTACTGATATTGTACAGTTGTAGAAAAATAGTTTCTGACACTTTCTAATGGTCAGAAGTAATATCTGGTAACCCAAATATAATAAACAGAAGAGTAAACACATAATCATTACTCTTCTGAAGTAATTAACGCATTAATGAATTAACACAGCTTTTAATGACAATGGTGATTTGATAACAAAATTACTTGCCGGTAATTTGTGTGAATCTGTTTAAAAGCAGATTTATGTTCTCATATATATTAGGTGGTTTAGATTTTGATGTGTGTATTCTGTCATGCATTTATTTTCTTGGTGTTGAGTAAAGTTTCATAGGCATACAAATGTATAAAGAACATATATCAGATTTAGAAGTAAATGAGCAGTTCATCCTCCTGAACAATCATTCACAAAATGGATTCCAATTATGATTAAGTAAGTAAGTTTATTCAGGTATACACAAATACAGTTACATAGATTATCATACATAGCAGCATATGTGTAGAGAACCCAGGATAACCCAAAAAAGTCAGACAGAGTGACTTATTTCCATTGGGGTCCATTGATTGTTTTTAAATAATTTAGAACAAAAATATCATTATGCTTCTGTGTCTGTGTCACACATCAAATAAGAATAGCAAAATACTGTATCATATGTACTTACCCACCATGGAGAATAAAAGCTAAATGCAATGGAAAGTAAATTCGAATAACAATTTTTGTAGGAGTGAGGCCAGATCAGGGTGATGGCCAGACTGTTGATATAAGTGAGGCAGACAGCGCCTGCCTCCTCTATATTATGGATCGTAGGCAAGTAAAAGATGCCAGAGCGGGAATATTATGTGGATAAAGAATTGACTTCTCTCCATAAGACATCACTCACCAACTACGCATATCACGAGACACTGTCGAGATGCTTTATTGATCTGATTCGCAGTCGAACCAGATCAAGAGCTCCCAAGAAAACGTCAGCAGAACGAAACTAATCTATAAAGGAAGCGGTGAAAATGAGGAACAAATGGATGCTGCAATACACCATTAAATGCCAGCGTTCAGTGGCCAACGGCTGAGAGACACCGTGAGGTTCATTTACACTTCGAAGAACAGAATCTAGACAAAGGAATGAACTTTTGGAGTTGCGTTATATGAAGAGATAAAAAAAAAAGCTCTAGTTCGACTTCCCATGGCAACATACACTGCTGGAAAAGGAACAGGTGATATGCTTATTGATTCGCCCATTCATATCTGAAATAAATTAAAAATGTTAAACATCATGCACATTTTACAAATACCCTTATTCAATTCCGTGACAACATCCACGAAGATGTATGGAATGGTCACGTAACCTGCAACCTGTGGGGATGGATTCATCCATATGGCGTTGGAGAGCTAATCGAGACTGAGCAAAGGTTCTATGCTGAACCTTTGCTTTAGAAGTGCTGGAAAACAGTCTGAAAACAGTCTTTATGCACGATAACTGTCCTATGCATACTGCCGGGGTTGAGCAGCAGTGGGCCCAAGAACAGAGGGCTATAGACCTTCTATGGCCCAGTAAGGGTTGTGACATTAACCTAATCTGGGCTAACATCGTGAACGTGTAGAGGCCAGACATGGACAGAACCAGACAAGGGAAGAGTGGGAGACCCTAAGAAGGAAACTGAACTTCGTTTGTAATCAAGTAACTTCATTAACTAAAAGGCTACGAAGAGTCGTCACCAATAAAAGTGGATGAAACACTAATTACAATAGTTAAACATTTGTTTATAATAAATGATGCATTAATTCTTGAGTGTTACATTAATTTCCTCACTACAACAAATGAATGATAAATATGGAATACCTGAATGAAAAAAAAAACATATCAGATTATCCCCATCATTATTTATATTAACATACTAATGATAACAAAAAAAGGCACAATACCGTTACTGGAACAATACACACACAACCCGCACATATAAAAAGAGAGGAGCTTACGACGATGTTTCGGTCCGACTTGGACCATTTACAAAGTCACACTAACACACAGGACAGGTAGAAGGGGTATTTATAGGCAGGCAGACAGGGAAGGGCACAAGAAAGTGGGGTAATAATGGAGGTAGTAGTGGTAGTGGTAATAATAGTTGTGGAGTCAGTCATATTCTAGGAAAGGAGCACTGCAATGAAGCTGGCGGCCCGCATGGATTAGGACAAGAACACAGAGGGGGGGAAATGAAAATAAAATATAGAAGGACAAATACAAGGCAAAATAAAAGAAAACCCAGAGGAGAAGGGGGAAGAGATAAAAGGGGAAGGAATCAGGGGTGTTCTGAAGTTTGGAGCATTTAACAATGTAATGAGAGAGGAAAGCATCAACAGAGACAAAGCCAGGACTCAGATTCATACAGGGAAAGTTGTGTATAAGGGAGGATTCAACCAGACGGCGACTATGAAAGTTAGACGTAGGGTAGACAGTTTTAGCAGAAGACCAATCAATAGGATGACTGTGATCTCTGACATGACAGAAAAGAGCATTATTAGTGTCGGCAAGCCTAACACTATTTTTGTGCTCCTTGAGTCTGTCAGAAAGAGATGGGCCAGTTTCTCCGAAGTACTGAAGAGGACAGGAGGAGCAAGAAATAGAGTAGACACCAGGATGTGCGTCCTTCACTCTGGCTCCGCTATGTAGATGACATCTTTGCTCTTTGGCCTCATGACTCAAGTCTCTTCCAACCATTTCTTGATGCTCTTAGTAATCTTGCCCCTTCCAGTAAGTTTAAAGCTGATTGGGAATCTAATTCTTTGCTCCCTTTCCTTGATTTTTATGTCCACCGGTCAGTTACAGGTTTTGCCTTTTCCGTGTACCACAAGCCTATGCACAGTGGCATGTAATATCACTACTTTTCTTATCATGTTTCCTCTGTCAAGAAAAGTGTTCTTATCTCCCTCTTTCTCCGTGCTCTCCGCATTTGTGATCCTCAGTTTCTTGAAGCAGAAATTTCCACTCTTCATAATTCATTTTCCCGCCTTGGCTACCCTTCCCATTTCATAGACTCTGCCTTCTCTCGTGCCAAACGGACTTTCTTCTCTCCTAAACCCTCTACTCCTGGGAACTCTCCTGTCCTCTGCCTTCCCTACATCTCTGGTCTCTCTAATCTCAGCAACTCTCTCCGTTCCTTAGACATCAAACTTACCTTTCGTCAGACTAACACTCTTCGCACTAATCTAGTTCATACCTCCCCTCCCTCTATAGATTCTCCTGGTGTCTACTCTATTTCTTGCTCCTCCTGTCCTCTTCAGTACTTCGGAGAAACTGGCCGATCTCTTTCTAACAGACTTAGGGAGCACAAAAATAGTGTTAGGCTTGCCGACACTAATAATGCTCTTTTCTGTCATGTCAGAGATCACAGTCCTAATCCATGCGGGCCGTCAGCTTCATTGCAGTGCTCCTTTCCTAGAATATGACTGTCTCCACTACTACTATTACCACTATAACTACTACCTCCATTATTACCCCACTTTCTTGTGCCCTACCCTGTCTGCCTGCCTATAAATACCCCTTCCACCTGTCCTGTGTGTTAGTGTGACTTTGTAAATGTTCAAAGTCGGACCGAAACGTCGTCGTAAGCTCCTCTCTTTTTATATTTGCGGGTTGTGTGTGTACATACTAATGATATTTAGTACCTGAACTACTAGATGGAAGCACTCATAACCTAGGTATGAATGGAACACAATAAGGTTTGGATAAAACGACACTTACAAAATAAATCTAAAAATGTATTTTAAATGATACCTATTTTACAAAAAATATTATATAATTATGGCCAGGTGTGATGATGGCTTCCCTCGACTACGGACAACTGTATCTTCAGCTGGAGGCAGAGTTAATGGAAGCTAGAAGAGAGATTCAACGATTGAAAGGTCTGTACAAGGATTATCCCCGGAACAACGTCAATGAGAACAGCCGCGTCAATGATTTGACTATGATTGGATGGTGTTTGGAATGGATGGGTGTTTGTCTCTGTTTGTAACTACACATTGTATTGTGTGGACTGTCACTGATTAGAGGCTATATGCATTCATATGCACTGTGTGAAATATGTGTAGTGTGCTAGTGAGTTGTACATCATGGGACTTGTGCAAGTCTGAGGTGTTTTGTGTGATGTTGAAGCTAAGGAAGGTCCAGGAAACTGCTGTGGTGACCAGCAGTCCCTTCTTATTGTTGACAGGCAAATGTGAATTAACGACCCTAGACAGCCCAGTGAAAACTATTCCTACAATGACTGTCGAAAACGTCAAGACACATAGCCAGTTAAGGATGAAACATTGTTATAGGTCAAAACTGTCAGAGTAAGTTTATGGATAGAGCTTTTTGTCTTAGAGACAGAAAGAGGAGGCAAAGGGGTGTGTTTTCCTGGGGAAGGGATGAAGGATACTGGTAGCCGTCTGGACAACAACATGGAAGGTAATAGGAGCAATTCAATTACCCTATGTTACGACCCAAGTAATCAAGGCATGTTAACCTGACCGTAAAGAGAGCTTGGAGCGAAAATAAACACAGCAGTAGTTTTTAAATTATATTTTACTTCACCAAGTATGATTATAGGTATTTACAAGTATATACACTATGTACAAGACTTTGGAAAATAATTGTATCACGGTAGTCAAGAGGCAAGACAACAGCCTAAAGACAGAGAGACAACCGTGATCAACCAGCAGCTGGATGAATCTGGCAAGAGTGAATCGTGAGGGCTACCACATCACCTTCGCAATTGGCTGAACCAAGGTAATGATTTAACGATGGGGCCCTCTTAATCGTTAAACCATAGTACATACGCTGAATAAAGTACTCTTTTCATGCCACAACCTAAACAACCATTCATTTCCAACTTGTCTCGTTGGTAAAATGCAACATATTACAGTGCGCTCTTGCTTCTTCCTAATTATCTCTATTGCTGACTTATACTTGGTACTCAGGCCCTCACTCCTATGTCTGCTAACATCATTGCCTCCCGCAATGAGACAGATAATTATCTGTCTCATTGCGGGAGGCAACGATATATATATATATTTTTTTTTTTTTATTAACACATCGGCCGATTCCCACCAAGGCAGGGTGGCCCGAAAAAGAAAAACTTTCATCATCATTCACTCCATCACTGTCTTGCCAGAAGGGTGCTTTACACTACAGTTATAAAACTGCAACATTAACACCCCTCCTTCAGAGTGCCGGCACTGTACTTCCCATCTCCAGAACTCAAGTCCGGCCTGCCGGTTTCCTGAATCCTTCATAAATGTTACTTTGCTCACACTCCAACAGCACGTCAAGTATTAAAACCATATGCCTCCATTCACTCCTATCAAATACGCTCACACATGCTTGCTGGAAGTCCAAGCCCTCGCACACAAAACTTCCTTTACCCCTCCCTCCAACCTTTCCTAGGCCGACCCCTACCCCGCCTTCCCTCCACTACAGATTTATACACTCTCGAAGTCACTCTGTCTCGTTCCATTCTCTCTACATGTCCAAACCACCTCAACAACCCCTCCTCAGCTCTCTGAACAATCGTTTTGGTAATCCCGCACCTCCTCCTAATTTCCAAACTCCGAATTCTCTGCATTATATTCACACACACATTGACCTCAGACATGACATCTCCACTGCCTCCAGCCTTCTCCTCGTTGCAACATTCATCACCCATGCTTCACACCCATATAAGAGCGTTGGTATAACTATACTCTCATACATTCCCTCTTTACTTCCATGGACAAGGTTCTTTGTCTCCACAGACTCCGAAGTGCTCCACTCACCTTTTTCCCCTCATCAATTCTATGATTCACCTCATCCTTCATAGACCCATCCGCCGACATGTCCACTCCCAAATATCTGAATACATTCACCTCCTCCATACTCTCTCCCTCCAATCTGATATCCAATCTTTCGTCACCTATTCTTTTGTTATCCTCATCACCTTACTCTTTCCTATATTCACTTTCAATTTTCTTCTTTTACACACCCTACCAAATTCATCCACCAACCTCTGCAGCTTCTCTTCAGAATCTCCCAAAAGCACAGTGTCATCAGCAAAAAGCAACTGTGACAACTCCCACTTTGTATTTGCTTCTTTATCTTTTAGCCCAACACCTCTTGCCAAGACCCTCGCATTCACTTCTCTTACAACCCCATCTATAAATATATTGAACAACCACGGTGACATCACACATCCTTGTCTAAGGCCCACTTTTACTGGGAAATAGTCCCTTCCCTCCTACACACTCTAACCTGAGCCTCACTATCCTCATAAAAACTCTTCACTGCTTTCAGTAACCTTCCTCCTATTCCATACACCTGCAACATCTGCCACATTGCCCCCTATCTACCCTATCATACGCCTTTTCCAAATCCATAAATGCCACAAAAACATCTTTACCCTTATCCAAATACTGTTCACCTATATGTTTCACTGTAAACACTTGGTCTACACACCCCTACCTTTCCTAAAGCCCCCTTGTTCATCTGCTATCCTGCTTTCTGTTTTACTCTTAATTCTTTCAATAATAACTCTACCATACACTTTACCAGGTACACTCAACAGACTTATATATATATATATATATATATATATATATATATATATATATATATATATATATATATATATATATATATATATATATATATATTATATATATTAACACACACACACATAATATATATTAACACTCATGTCTGTTTCCTTCCTTGACCTTTGCTGTTACCTCCTATAAAGTTCTGTTCTTAACGACCACAAATCCTCGATCAAATCAGCTTTTTATTTAAATACTTTAGTGAAGAGGCAACTTCAAAACAGGGTGGTCAGCCTAGCCCTGACTCCGTTCGCCCAGCTACTCTATTGCTCACTAAAAATATTGATACAGTACGATATGAGAAAAGGATATTATATATTGACATGAAAACCCAGAGCGAATGTTTCAACAAAGGCCCTCTGAGTGTCATGACTTATTGGATTATATCCATGGTGAACTAAAAGCAATGAGATGCAACACTGAACGTTTCCATGCTAGGACATTGATTACCAGATAATCGCATAGCGGGTAGTCCACACATTCTAACCCTTATTTTGTTTCACCCTTATCTATTAAGGAATTAAGTAGCGACACAACGGCAACTCTAAGCTTTGGGTTAACTTTTGCACCAACAAACGATTGTTAATTTCGTAGACCTAGATAAATCATTCTGTAATTTAGAAAAAAAAGCATTATACTTTACAACCTGAAGCAGTCACTATCTGCAAAGGTATAGTATATGGTTATTTGACCGACTGTGACTTCTAATTGCCTACAATACATTACCAAAGCGCACAATGATTTCAGAAATTATAAAGACTCATTTCATGAAAGCTGATAAATCGAAAACGACGTCATTTTAGATAAATAATTTATCTAAACGTATGAGCCTCTTAATAAGAATTCTTTTGAACATGTTAATAGTCAATTTAACCAACATTTAAAAAGCGCTTTTGAAAGAGAATGATGATTTAATTAAACAATTGTCAGCCAGGGCGGCTGACACAATGCAGGATGGGTAAGCTGCATGTAATCTATCAAAATGGCTAGTTATACTTTTTATAGCCTTGATAAGTAACGTGTGGGAAGACATTAAAAATAAGTTAGATCTTACGGAGAGACTTCAGAATTAGAATAAGTCGTAAGCTCGTGGCTGATGTCACTGCCTCTGTGTGAGTGTGTGGGGGTGCGTGTACTCACCTAGTTGTGGTTGCAGGGGTCGAGACATAGCTCCTGGCCCCGAGGAGTGTGTGTGTGTGTGTGCGTGTGTACTCACCTAATTGTACTCACCTAATTGTGGTTGCAGGGGTCGAGACTCAGCTCCTGGCCCCGCCTCTGCACTGTCCGCTACTGGGTCTCTGCTCTCCCTGCTCCATGAGCTTTATCATACCTTGTCTTAAAACTATGTATGGTTCCCGGCTCCACTATATCGTTCGCTAAACTATTCCACTTCCTAACTACTCTATGGCTGAAGAATTGCTTCCTAACATCCCTCTGACTCATCTGAGTCTTCAGCTTCCAGTTGTGTTCCCTTGTTTCTGTATTTCCTCTCTGGAACATCCTGTCACTATCTACCTTGTCGATTCCCCGCAGTATTTTGTATGTCGTTATCATGTCTCCTCTAACCCTTCTGTCCTCCAGTGTTGTTAGTCCTATTTCCCTCAACCTTTCTTCATAGGGCAGTCCCCTGAGCTGTGGAACTAGCCTTGTCGCAAACCTTTGCACTTTCTCTAATTTCTTGACATGCTTGACCAGGTGTGGGTTCCAGACTGGTGCTGCATACTCTAGTATGGGCCTGACATACACGGTGTACAGTGTCTTGAACGATTCCTTGTTAAGGTAACGGAACGCTAATCTTAGGTTTGCCAGTCGCCCATATGTGTGTGTGTGTGTACTCACCTAATTGTGTATGTGTGTGTGTGTGTGTGCGTGTGAAATAACATTTTTAATTCCACAAAGTGTCCAGAACCTATAATAATTAATTCTTCTCCGATGTTGGCCATAATTCGGGCAAAATCCCAAGGGATGTCTGTTGAGAATGCTGACCCATCCTTGGACGACTATGATCTTGGACTAGACAATTTGTTTTACGAGGAAAACTGGCCAGAGCCTCGTAAATTTAGTGAACAGACCCAGATCAAGCCTTCCTGTTCCAGGGTTTCAGTATTGCTGGATATCTCTGTCTCCATGCCTGAGGGACTGTCCTTTCGGGAAGAACAGCGAAAAGATCCTTCCTTGAATTTCGCTTTTCAGGCAGCCATGGCTGAATCCCCCTCAGATCCCCCAGTCAAATATAAAATTAAAAACGATTTATTAATCTGCACAGAGACTAGTAAGGAGGTAGAGGGAAGACAAAAGACTGATAGATTGGTAGTTCCTAAAACGTTTAGATCCCAAATATTAAATATAACTCACAATTCTTCGTTAGGAGGACACTTAGGAATTACCAAAACCTTGTATAGAATATTAAAAGAATTTTAATGGCCCAAAATAAGGCAAGATGTGAAGAATCACATCCGCTTTTGAATAAATATCAGCAAGTAGGAAAACCTGGACACCCCATTAAACCTGCACCAGTCCATCCCATACCCGCAGACGGAGAACCGTTGGCAGAGTTAATAATTGATTGTGTGAGTCCATTACCTAAGTCCAAGTCTGGAAACCAGTACTTGTTCACTATTATGGACAATGCTACTAGGTATCCAGAAGCAGTTCCAATGCGCCGTATCAACACCAAAGCCATTCTTAAAGCCGTAACTAAATTTATTTCCTACTTTGGCATTCCTAAGTCTATTCAGAATGACCAAGGTACTAATTTTACCACCAAAGCGTTTAGGGAAGCATTAACTAGGCTAGGAATAATTCATAAATTATTCACTGCCTATCATCCTCAGTCCCAAGGCGCCTTGGAAAGATTTCATCAAACATTAAAAACCATGATAAGAATTTATAGCATGCATTTTCCTACAGACTGGGATGAATCACTTCCTCTGCTGCTGTTCGCAATGAGAGAAACTGTGCAAGAATCAACAGCTTTTCTTTGGGCACAACGTACAAGGTCCTCTTTGAGTGCACAAGGAAGGATGGATGGGAGAAGACGCCTGCATAATACAACTCTTCTTCAAGACTGCAGGTGGCGCGTCACTTGGCTAAGACTAACTTAAAAACTGTTCAAAACACTAACAGAGGTATGACAGAAACTCAAAGTTTCGCTCCTTTAATCCAGTAGACAAGTTATTGATGCAGGAGCCTATACCTGGCCACACCTTAAAAGCTAGATTTATGGGACCTGTGCAAAATGTAAGTAAACTCTCTGATGTAAATTATGTGGTAGCTCCCCTTGATAAGACCTCGAAGATTAACACATACCACATTAATCAGATTAAAGCATTTAATACTCCAAATAAAGTCCCAGTAATGACTCAGTCCTTTGTCTCTGTAGACGACCCTGACTCCTTGCGCCCTATTCCCGAAATTCAAATAAAGCTTCCCAATTCTGTCCTCCTCAAGAACCCTAGCCATTTAATGATGGGGCTGTCTAAAAATCGAGTAATAAGTTTAACTGCACTCTTTCAATCTTACCCTGACATATTTTCAGATGTCCCGAAAAAACGTACACTAGGATATCATGATGTAGATGTTGGAAACGCTAAGCCTATTAAACTCTCCCCCTACAGAGCTAATCCTGAAAAAACAGGCTACTTCAGCAGGAGGTAGAATTTATGTTAGAACACGTGGGCATCACCGTGCATTCTTGTTAAGAAGTCTGATGGAGGTTTTCGAATGTGTACAGACTACCGGAAGGTGAATGAGGTCACTATTCCAGATGCTTACCCTCTGCCACGTTTGGATGATGTAGTCGACTATGTGGGTAAGGCTACTTTTGTGTCTAAACTCGACCTCCTTAAAGGTTACTATCAGGTACCTTTGACAGATAAGGCGAAGGAAATCTCTGCCTTCATAATTCCAGGTCATTATCAATACACAGTAACCCCATTCGGGATGCGGGACTCACCGGCATCGTTCCAAAAGCTGATCCATCAGGTAATTAAAGGACTTGAAGGCACGGCAGCTTATCTAGATGATATCGTAGTGGTGTCCGATACATGGGACCATCATATATCCAAACTTAAAGCTCTCTTTGAGAAATTTCAGTTTCTAGTTAACTGTTAATTTATGTAAGTCATCCTTAGGCCAGTCTACTGTTACTTTTTTGGGCCATGAAGTAGGTAGTGGTAAATTTGTCCCTAAATTTGCTAAAATTCTTGCCATTAAAAATTACCCTGTACCTCATGATACGAAATCCCTCCAACATTTCTTAGGGATGGTAGGATTTTACAGATGATTCTGTAAGAACTTTGCAGATGTTGTAGCCCCCCTAACCTCACTTACCAGTCATAAATCCAAATTTCAATGGACCCCAGACTGTCACGACGCTTTTAACGAAGTCCTACTTTCTACTGCACCCATTCTCCTGTCTCCTTATTTTCCAAAACCCTTTACATTACAGGTTGATGCATGTGAGTCAGGGGTAGGGGCAGTACTTCACAAAAATCTGGGGAAGAATGTATACAGCCTGTGGCTTACTTCTCGGCCAAGTACCAACCTCACCAGATTTAAAGAAGCCCTCGCTCTGATACTGGCATTAGAACATTTCGAGGTATATGGGCCAGTCGTCCCAAGTGGTCACAATCTACAGTGATCATAATCCACTGGTCTACCTCAACTCCATGAAAAACCACGACACACGTCTGATGAGATGGAGTCTCAGGCTGCAACCTTACAATCTTAAAATTTTACATATTGCCAACAAGGATAATAAGCTGGCTGATTCCCTTTCCCGTATTTAAATTCAGGTTAGGATGTGTTAGGGACTATATGGGTACCCAAGCTCTTTTTCCTCCCCCCTTTTGTGTATATAAAATGTGTTTTAATTATTGTTTTTTGTTTTTTTTGTGAGGGGACATTCTGCTACCGTCCGCAGGTGTCTTGAATCATCGTTAGCCCTACTGTCCGCTGTCTCGCTCTAGGATAGAGTTTGACTTTAAGTCTCGAGAAAAGTTGAGCCCTATCTAATGAGTTGAATGGTTGAGAGGAAAGGCAATTCCATTAATGTTCAGTGCCTTGACGGCACTCTACCCATGGAGGTGAAAGCCTAGTCCTGGCTATTAGAGCTCTTTTGGGGTGGGGGTGTGTCATGCAAAGAGTATGTTACAATTTATTCGGCATATGTACACACTCCCATATAGGCTGCCTCCCAACCAGTGAAACAGGTGCTAAGGGTTTAACGATAAGGGTACCCATTGTTAAATCAGTACCTTTGTTCATTGTCCAATCATAGGCGAGCCCACCAAATGCTGAGGTGACGTGGTTCACTCGCAGTCAGCATTTGCCAGACTTGCCTCTAGCTGGTTGAAGCACGGTGCTCTCTGTGGATTCTGTCTTTACCCTTTATCACCGTAGTGTACATAAATGTACATAATTATATTTATATGGTGAAAGAAATACAAGTTAAAGATTATTGCTGAGTTTGTTTTGCTCTAAACCATTACGACCAGGTCACAGGCAATTCTTACCTGTGTTCGTAATATCCAGTCTTGCTGGTTCGTCCTCTCCTCTCTCTCTCGTAGTGTCCCTTACGTGTTGGTACATGAGTTTTTCCAGTACCACCTCCATCATCTTAGCCCTCCACGTTTCTGGGCCCATACGTGGTTCCAGGTTCTCCAAGTCAATTTCTTTGTGAATGAAGTCACCCACAATCAGTAGCTTCGCCCTGCTCGCATGAGCCCTTCAGGCCACTTCAGCGAGTGTGTCAACCATCGCTCTGTTACTCTCATCATATTCTTGCCTTGGCCTCCTGCTGTTCAGCAATTACCAACTTGGGACCTCCTGACTGAAGTGTTCGTGTGTATGTGTGTGTGTGTGTGTGTGTGTACTCACCTATTTGTACTCTCCTATTTGTGGTTGCAGGGGTTGAGTCATAGCTCCTGGCCCCGCCTCTTCACATCTCTTTTTGACAACTCTATGACTGAAGAAATACTTCCTAACATCCCTTTGACTCATCTGAGTCTTCAACTTCCAATTGTGACCCCTTGTTTCTGTGTCCCATCTCTGTCCACCTTGTCCGTTCCTCGCAGTATTTTATATGTAGTTATAATGTCTCCCCTAACCCTTCTGTCCTCCAGTGTCGTCAGGCTGATTTCCCTTAACCTTTCTTCGTAGGACATTACCTTTAGCTCTGGGACTAGTCTACTTGCAAACCTTTGCACTTTCTCTAATTTCTTGACGTGCTTGACCAGGTGTGGGTTCCAAACTGGTGCTGCATACTCCTGTACGGGCCTGACGTACACGTGTGTGTAGTGTGTGTGTGTGTGTGTGTGTGTGTGTGTGTGTGTGTTTGCAGCAAGGAGAAGGCTGAAGGCAGTTGGAATGTCGTGTTTGAGAATAATATATGGTGTTAATATTATGCAGAGAATTCCGAGTTTCAACATTAGGAGGCGAGGTGTTACCAAAAGTATTATTCACAGGGCTGAGGAGGGGTTGTGGAGGATGAAGAAAAATAGGATGACTAGAAAGTGTATAAATCTTGGAGATGGAGAAGAGGCAGGAGTCGTCCTAGGAAAGGTTGAAGGAATGGGATAAAGTAAGTTTTGACTGATAGACGCTTGGGCATCCAACTGGCTTGTGTGATAGTATTGGATAAGGTATTCAGGGAAACTGAATACCTTCATAAATGTTAACTTGCACTCGGAACTGCTAAGCTGGCGTCCTTCTGGCAAGACAGTTATTGAACGAGTGGCAGTGAACGTGTTTTCATTATTGTTGGGTCACCCTATCTCAGTGGGAGACTATGAAACCCAAGTGTCACTAGTTGAAGGCAAAGTGATAGGACTGAGAAATTAATAACTCTTTGTAAACACATTTATTTTTTGTTAAGTAATGGCATAAAACTACTAAATGGTTTATTTACAGCTCACCTTGGTTATAACATTATTTTAAATCGTATATTATATATGGCACATGTTTATTCACTCAACACATTAATCAAAATTATGTTTCAAGTGAAGAAATATGGCTGATATATGATGACTACAGACTTGTCAACAATATATTCGGTCACCTTTTGAAGTGAATTTTCACAGAGGTCTGGCTAAGCATCGGTATCGGCAGGTATTGCCGATTTTTAAGGAATTAGTATCGGTGAGAAAACTGCCGATACTTTAAAAACATTAATACGTGTGCTTAGCAGTACTAAATTTAACTACCTCACGATTGTGAGGGGCTATTTACATACACTCATATACATATGCAAAAGCACGTCCCCCGCCCCCCACACACACAAATGGAAGTTAAAAACTCAGATGAGTCACTAGGATATTAGGAAGCATTCTTCAGTCTAAAGCTTGTCAGGAAGTGGAGCAATCTGGAGAGTGTAGTAGAGGCAGGATCAATACATAGCTTTAGGAAGAGGTACGATAAGGCTCATGGAGCCGGTAGAGAATGAACCTACAAAGGAAGAGGCGGGGCCAGGAACTGTGAATCGACCCCTGCATAATATCCAGCTCTGTCTACCACACCCTCAGCCTGCACCAACCCCCTCCCCCCTAGAATACAGTTCTGGAAAGGAAGATGAAGGTATGGAACAAACACAGATAGAATAACAAATAAGAGTGACGAGTGGCAGGAAAGAATCTCCGAGGCATCCCCGGACATCATAGAACTCACAGAGACAAAGCTCACGTTAATGATAACATATGCGATCTTCCCATCTAGAAATCAGATCCTGACGAAAGACAGGAGTTTTGAGGAGACGGGAGAACTAGCCAAAGGTGAAGCGAATGACTACATAGTAGGAACACTTCAAACCGGAGGTCCAAAAATGATGATAGCAGTGATGAACAACCTGCCACCGAACAGCAGGAGACCAAGACAATAATACGATGAGAGCAACTGAAAGACGGTGGCAACTCTAGCTGAGGTGGCCAGAAGGGCAAAGTTACTCATTATGGTGGATTTCAACCACAATTAGAATATCTAGAGCCATATGGAGGCGGTGCTGGAAAGCTTCATGGACCAACATGTTAAGGACACAAAACACACACAACCCGCACATATAAAAAGAGAGGAGCTTACGACGACGTTTCGGTCCGACGTGGACCATTTACAAAGTCACAATAACACACAGAACAGGTGGAAGGGGTATATATAGGCAGGCAGACAGAAGAGGGCACAAGAGAGTGGGGTAATAATGGAGGTAGTAGTAGAAGTGGTAGTCAGTCATATTCTAGGAAAAGAGCACTGCAATGTGCCCTTCCCTGTCTGCCTGCCTATATATGCCCCTTCCACCTGTTCTGTGTGTTAGTGTGACTTTGTAAATGGTCGAAGTCGGACCGAAACGTCGTCGTAAGCTCCTCTCATTTTATATGTGCGGGTTGTGTGTGTATTCCAGTCACGGTATTGTGACTTTTTTTTTTTTGTTATTTAAGGACACAAACACAGAGAGAGTAGATGATGACCCAGGAAGGCTGGACCTTGTATTAACCTTGAACAGTTCGGATATAGGGGAAATAACATACGACACGGCCCTTGGCGCTAGCGATCACGTAGTCTTGAGGTACGACTAAATAGTTGAGTTAACAATAAAGAATGAAACAGCACGAGAAGGAAGGGAGAAGCCAAACTTCAAAAAAGACGGCTGCACACGAATGAGGCACAGTGGGTAAGATGGAACACGCGGCTACAAAGTGCAGGGAGGCAGAAGAAAGTACTACAGTGAATGAGGGAATACCTGACAGGAAGGAAACAACGTGTATTGGTACGCAGCGAGGTGTCAGAGTGGGTGCATGTGTCGAGTGGGGTTCCACAAGGGTTAATCCTAGGTGCAGTGTTGTTTCTAATATATGTGAATGACATGACAGACGATGTGAAGCTAATAAGGAGAATACAAGTGGACGAGGATTAGGTAAGCCTACAGGGAGATCTGGACAGGCTACAAGCCTGGCCCAGATCCTGGAGTTTAACCTCAGCAAATGCAAAGTCATGAAGTTTGGTTAAGGACAAAGAAGACCGCAGACGGAGTACAGTCAAGGAGGTCAAAGGCTGCAAAACTCACTCATGGAAAAGGATCTTGGGGTGAGCATCATACCGAGCAAATTTTCTGAGGCGCACATCAACCAAATAACTGCTGCAGTTTATGGGCGCCTGGCAAACCTAAGAATAGTTTTTCGACATCAAAGTAAGGAGTCACTCAAGACACTGTACACTGTGTACGTCAGGTTCATATTCGAGTATGCAGCATCAGTATGGTACCCACACCTGGTCAAACACCTCAAGAAATTAGAGAAAGTGCCAAGGTTTGCAACAAGACTAATCCCGGAGCTAAGGGAGATCGACCTGACGACACTGGAGGACAGGAGAGATAGGGGGGATATGATAACGACATAAACTACTAAGAGGAATTGACAAGGGGGACAGAGACAGGATCGAAGACAGCAACAAGGGGTCACAGTTGGAAGTTGAAGACTCAGAGGAATCACAGGGATGTGAAATAGTCTGCGAAGTGATTTAGTGGAGGGAGGATCCATACATTACTTTAAGAAGAGGTACGATAAAGCTCATGGAGCAGAAATAGTGACCTAGTAGCGATCAGTGAAGAGGCGGGGCCAGGAGCTGTGAATCGACCCCTGCAACCACAACTAGGTGATTACACATGCACACACATTTATGTAAGGAGGCAATCACGATACTGCACTGTGTACATCAGGCCCTTTTTGGAGTAGGTATCACCAGCATGTAACCCACAACTGGTCAACCAACATCTGCTATCAGAAACGAGTGAGCTGATTACTACCTAGTATTAACACTTAAGATCAGGGTTCACTATCAAGTGATGTACAACCCTCCACTAAATAGCAAAAGGCAAAGCTACTGGTAATGGGAGACTTTAATAACAAGATTAACTGAGAGAATCTAGAGCCACATGGGGGAACCAGAAACATGGAGGGCTAAGATGCTGGAGGTGGTAATGAAGATGGTTGGGTGATGAATGAAGCAGATGGTTGGGTGATGAATGAAGCAGATCGTAGGGAGATAAATGAAGAAGGTGGTAAGGTGCATTAGGGGAGGTTGTTTCTCTTCTGCCTAAAGGCGTCCATCTCACAGCTTTGCCCGAGTTCTCTATAATGGATAAATAGGAGCTACAGGTACTGGAGTCAGGTTGTTAAAACAATCGTGTGTTAGCTGTAGCCAGCACAGCAACCCAGAATGTCTGCCATGTTACCACAGAACATTTGTGTACAAATGTTCTGTGATTTATGAGAAGAATAAAACAATACCTGAGCATTTATGTTATTTTTTTTGTAAACTATTCATTGAAATATTCACAACGAAGATTTATTTATGTGAAGTGGAGAGGCATTTAGCAAAGCTGAACTGTCCCTCGAGTCATATCTATGTTAGGGTGTGATAAATATTCTCTGTGAATGTTTTAGAACTGTTATTATAGTTAATATCTACATATAATAATGTTCTGTAACTTAATGTATAAATAGTTCCTGGAATTCAGGTGAATTAAAAAAAAGTGCATTATTCTTATTGATGAAAATTAGACACGTGGAACATCTGGGTATCTTTATTGTAGACATTTCGCCATCCAGTGGCTTTATCAATACAAACTCAAGGAGCACCGTAGTTGTGAAGAATCTTCTCATTCCCTCACATTGGTTGAAAGAATTTAGTAATGAAAAAAAAAAATGAGATGATCCTCTTAACTGTGTTTTTTAGTAAATAGTGAACTTGCAGTATTATATTTTTTTCATTTAAAAATGCCGGCTTATACTATATGTTCAATTCTCATGTTAACTTTATATTGTTTTTTTTTATTAAACTATAATATTGTTTGCCTCTCCTGTTTTGAGTCAGATTTCAAGAGACGTTATAATATGGAACAAAAGTCAAGAAATCAGGAAATCCCAACCAACTTTGAAATTGAAAAGTGGGATCAGGAGCCGAGACTCAACTCCTCAAAACAGCTGAGAGAATACACCTCGGTGTGTTCCAGCACAAAACATGAGTGGCAGTTAGAAACACTATGAGATTCATTCAGAACACACTGTCTTAAATGTGAAACCTCAATCTTTAAGTATTAAGAGCTGACATGAAACCCTCAAGTAATAAACACAGACAATCTTGAGTAGCTCCAAAGGATTGCCGCAATGTGTCTGCCATTTATCTGAGAACCGCATGAAAAGTCAGAGTAAATGTGGAAAGCAATGAGGAAAACACAGGACTAAGAGTTTAAAGTGGGATATGTGTGGAAATGTGTAAAAAATAGAATTTGGAAAGTTGGTGTGAGTGGAGTGGCAACATAAAAAGTTTTGAATGAAATGAGCAAAATAAAGTCATCTCTAAAGATCTTGACGGTGCGACGTCAGAAAGTCTGAGGAGTGACGCACCGCCAGCGTGCCATACTCACCAACGTGTGTGTAATATGAACAAGTTTCCCTTACCTTGCCGATAACAGGCTTCCCATAGTTGGTTGAAAAAACAGGAAAGGGAACCAAAGAAGACGAGAGTGACATGGTAAATGAGATGAATAGAAACTGACTGATTTGGGAATTGCCTACCCAGCATGAGCCAGTAGGCCTACTGCAGTTTTCCTCCATTCTTATGTTCGTATGTTAAATGTAAAGGAAGCAATAAAAAGATTGTGACCTATGTGTAGACATTGTAATAGGAGAAAAGAGGCGACTGCTGAAGGATCTTGCAGTAGCTGATTTAGAAGCCAAGATGAACAGACAATTACAGGATAAAATAAGAAATCGGCACACATCATTGCAAGCGCCCTATAATCTCTAATCGTCCTACCATCCTCCCTTTTTTTAACCAGTACCACCACTCCCGTTCGCTGCAATGCCCCCATACATTCCTACACTTTCATCTGATTCAATATTTTCAACAAGCATTCCTTTATGACCCCCCAATTACTTACATAAAAATCATTAGAAATCCCATCTAACCCAGACGTTTTCCTCCTACTCATGCCACTCACAGCCGTCCAAACTTCCTCTTCCCTGATCACTACTTCTAACTCCACCCGATCCTCATCATCCAAAACCGCTGCTATTCCTTCCAACAGAATCTGCCCCTCCCTCCCCCCCTCCCCCATACCAATACTCATCAAACCATGCATCCAAATAACTACTCACCGCCTCAGTCGTATGCAGCATTTTCCCTCTTTCATACCCTGCCATATCCTCACATACCTCCAGCCCCATCACCGTCATCCCCCTCTTCCTACTTCTAAACCTTCGTAATACACTTGCTGACGGCTTGTCCCCCCTTAGCACTTCTTCCATACCCCCACGCAACCGTATAGCATCAAACCTTTCATTCTGAATTTCTCGCAATTTATCTTTCAATACCCCAATCTCTGCCACCGGGTATGAACCCCCTCCCTCATAACAACCTCCCAACTGCCCCTCAATGTATTTTTGCAGGCCACACCTCCATTTCTTTTCCTCCCTTCCTTGTCCCTTGTAATACTATACTCCCTAATACCCGGTTTGGCTATCTCCTCCCACCACCCCACTATATTCTCTACCCCATTTCCACGCACCCACATGTTCCCCCACCATTCAGCAAAGTCACAACACCTATCAGTCCCCTCTAATAAACCCACATTCAATTTCCAATAACCCCCGAACCATTTTACTACTCCATCCCAACCTACATCAACCAAAACCCCCCTGTGGTCTGAGAATCCCACGTCCAAAGTCTTCACACTTCCCACCTTGTAGTGTAGTAGATTCGCCGGTACATCCGGCCTGTGTCTTCTCCAGATGGTGACCCGGCAACTTCCCACCTCCATTCCTCCCATGACATATACCCTATCTAACCTTGCAGCATACCCTTTGCATATGAATGTATGCTCCAACCGCCACCCACCCTCTCCCCCCGCATCTACCACACTTCCCAGTAACTCTCTCAAAACCCCTAATACACACCCAGCACCCCTCGGCTCTACATTCTTTCTACGTACAACACAATTCCAATCACCTCCCAACAGCGATACATCCGGCAATCCACCCATCATATCTACCAATTTATCTCTTACAAAATCCCCTTTCACCTTTCGGCTACTCTCAGCAGGCATATACACCCTAACTCCCCCCCACACCCCATCTACTCGTACTATCCGTCCCCCCCCTCCCATGCCTGCAACTGAAAAGGGCTTGTCTCCTTCACCACTACTGCCACTCCACCCTTTAATCTCCCAGAATTACCTGCATACACACGGTACCCTTTTCAAGACAAATCTCTACAATCCCTATAATTATGTTCCTGAAGGAACCCTATGTCCACATCATACCATCTCAGAGTCGCTTCCACCCACTTACATTTTACCTCTGCTTTTAACCCATTGACATTAAATGTTAAACACTTGAAAACAGACTAGGAGGCTTTCCTTTTGACCTCACTGGCAATGGTGCAACACTTTGTCCCCTACCATCTCCTTCACACTACCCTTACCTCCCCGCTTCCCTTCCTGCCCTTTCAACTCTCCCTTGCCCCTACGGGCCACATCCACCCAAGCTTTCTTACAAGATCTTTGGGCCGGCATGAGGACATCATCACTATCACTACTGACCGTTTCCTGGACTCCCTAATTACATCCATACCATCATCATTAGCAACCTCATGCACTGTCACCTGCACAATCTTCATCATCAAACCTTCCTGCACTGGACCAACCTCAGCTGCTCCTACACCCACACTCTGTTCTCCTGTTATGGCTTATGCAATGCCAACTGTCACCTCTCCCAGTGAAGTGTCCAGAAAATCCGATATCATCTCCGGTAATGGGCCATCTATACACAAATCCTCCACTGTGGCTGAACTCTCGGGCCCCGCCACCTCCATTGGCTGTGTAGCATCTGGCAATGCCACACCTGCCTCTCCTGCACCCTCCATGATTTTGCTCCATCTCCCCGATGGTGCCACCACCACATCCTCATCCGCCGCTTGCTTCTCTACAAGGTTCACTGTGACCTTATTTCTATCACTCGCACATTGTGGTTGCCTCCGGTCACAAACTGATACAAAATGTTCACACGAGCCACATATGCGGCATGTGCGGCTCTGTCCCTCATAGGTCACATAGACCTGAGTGCGGAAGTCCACCATCACTACATATGATGGTATGGCCTGCTTCAAGGTCATCTTGATGCTGTATGACCCCTCTGGTAATCCTAGATAGGGACCTTCAGACCATCGTCCCATCGTTGTCTAATGGATTATGCCGTAATCCTTAAACACCGTCTTAATGTCACTGTCATCTACCTCAAATGGGACGTTCCATACGCGCAACCAAGTATAGTAGTGTGACACGTCCTTTAGTTTGACCTCCAAGCTCGAGTTGACTACCTTACTGATGTCTTGGTATTTTTCCACCACTCTGTCGTACGCACTCGCTGTCACCATTTTGACAAATATTCGGAAGGCACCATTAAGGGCTACGCCATACAATTCATCGTTTTCGATGCCATATGTGTCCCTCAATATCGCCGGAAGCACAACAGCTGTGCTAGATGGGTATACCGCACCTCTAACGACCTCTATATGCAGATGGTGTTTATCCTTCTACGATTCGCTGATGCCATGTTGGTGAAAATGAGTCACTCACGACTGCGCCACCAGAGGAGCTGTGAACAACCGACCAGTATGACGGCTGGAAGGTGAATGAAGGATTTGGAGAAGGTTTAAGAAGTTGCAGGTCCAGCCTATTGAACATGAGGTGATGTTCAGGTTCCTACATGGAATCTTGCCGTCGAGTGCAGTGTTAAGGAATAGAAGGGTGGTGGAAGATGGGGTCTGTAGATTCTGTGGAGAGGAGGAGACAGCTTTTCACATTGTGTATTTTTGCGAGCGTCTGGATGGGCTAAGGGAATGGTTCGCTCCTGTTTTAACTTTGGTGGTGGGGGGATGGAGGAGGATGTCTGTTATGAGGGCGCTCAGTTTGGACGTGGGTGTGGTGTCGGAGACAGAGGCGAGGGCGGTGAGATACGTGGTTGTGGATTATGTTTTTATCATTTGGGGGTATAGGGGGAGAGATGATTTAGGAATGAGGTGTCGTATATTAGCAATGCAGATTTATTGAACCAAGTGTTGAAATATGGTTGTGTATGGGAGTCAATGGGGGTCCAGTTTTCTAGGTGGTTATGGAGACATTAGAGTAGGGGGTTTATTGGCGCTGTGATCCGGGGGAGCCCGTACCCCAGGAACGGGCTCCAGGGTAGGTTGTGGGTGTGGAATGACATTGGAGGGTAGTGCTTTAGTAAGGGTGCAGTGTAATTGTGGTTTCAGGGGAGTGTTGTGACGGTGATATCAGATGGGCGTGCTTCCTGGGTGTGGATGGGTGTGTTGGCAAGTGTGACTGGTGGTAGGATGTTTTGCAGGGTGGGAGAGGTTGCAATGTACTATTATGTTTTGGAATGAATGCGTAGTCGATCCATGGACAACTTTTGGGTGATCATGAATCACCTTTGTAATTGTGTTTTCTGGTTTTATTTGTAGCAGTGTCGGGTGTGGTTTTCTTTTATATTATTAAGTAATGTATACTTTTCCACACATGTTTTGGGGTAGTGAAGGTGAGCATTATGTTGAGGCCTGCGTGTGCTTATAGTGGTAGTTTGTTACCTTGTGTTGAGTGAATGTAGTTAGGTTTGTTTTTGTGACATTAAGACGTCTTTGGTACCTGATGTTACCATTGTGTGGTACCTTATACATATAGTTAACGTTGAATGTGATTGAATAAACGTTTGCCTCTCTCATGTTCACATTTTACATAAAGATATGCATATATTAGTAGTATTTCGTACATATATGTAGTACACTGGAGGTGTACATATATGTAGTACACTGGAGGTGTACTATATATACACGCTATGTGCACCTTGCGGTGTATATGGTTTCCTTGTGGGGGATGTTGTATTGTATAGCATTATTCTTTTTCATGTTCTGTGTGACATATCTCTGTATTATGTATATTACGTGATAAATAAAATATATAAAAAATATTATTCCAAAATCTGGTCCCCGTTACCATACATAAGCACTGAAAATTTGAAGACGATCGAATGAGGTGTTATCGTGTTATGACTGAAAGAAAATATTAATGTTAGAGTAAGAAAAAAAGAACAGAAATACCAGCCACAACTTAAATGTATACATTCGGAGATACCTAATTAACGCAAGTTTTACAGACGAATCTTCTATGCTAACCTTCCTATGGTGTAGAAATATACCTAGTTGGATGACTCTTTGAAGCTAGCTGGCCCAGTGGCTAACGCGACGGTCTGGAGTTTTGAGACTCTCTGACCGCGGGTTCTAACCCCACCCGTGGTATGGTTTGTTTGCAATCGTGTCATTATGATTTCGTGAGTCATGTTGACGGCTTTGAGGGGATTTGAGCTAGAGTTCGTCATATCTAATTAACCTTGTAATTTTTTAGGGACAGGTCCTTCAAGAAGAGGGAAATATTAAAACAAAGAAGGAAAGACAAGAAAAAATAAGGGATAGCACAAATGAGGTAGAGGGTAAGTAGCAAGAATAGCAACAGCATATAGAGCATCCAACTGACAGCCGCATTATACGTAACACTCAGAAACACTCCGCCCCTTACCTCACGCAACACTGTCTTTCACAACTCTCATAATCTCTCAAATACTTTTGTTATTCCTTTTCCCCTGAGCCCCATCTCTCCTACCTTTTCTTATTCCCTCCCCTTTCTCCCCACTTTTCACTAAAACAATATGAACCCTTCGCCCTGACCTTAATTACCCTTCTCCCTGACCCTTATTACAAAACAAGATGCATTTCGGCCGCTGCGAGATCCTAGTAAGGTATAACCGTATTAAAAAACCTCAGACTTCTCTAAGTCAATACACGAGAGAATATTAGTTCAGATTACGGCTTAAGTTTCTAATGCAGTTAAATATTAGCACTGAAGATTTAAAGCGAATTATATTTAGTATTTACTTATCAAATGAACACTAATATCCTAATTTCTTAATAAAAAATGGTAAATTAGGACATACACAGCCCTAAACTCATTAAAATCTTCCAATAAGAAACACCAACTTAAAGCCAGAGGAACCAATATCTTTAAATAAATGAGGTCATCAAGTTTGAAGCCGCTCAGAATTTTCACTAACAAATTATCAGCGCTGAAGGATGACGGTAATTGAATGAGGCGCTCAGAAATTATCGCATGAAAATCATATTTCAATTTTGTCAGTTTCTTTCATAAAATGAGACAAATTGGAATCATTACAGATCAAAAATAATCCAAACTTTCCTCTAAGTAAGATTTTAAAAGATTTAATGATTCAAGTAACTAAGTGTGCATGTAGGTAAGTTATGTTCACATAAAATAACTTAATGTAGATTTAGCCTATGATAACAGTGATTTATTTCTGATTTGAAGAGAATTAGTTATTATCAAAATTAGTGATGCCTCCTTTGAGAAAAATAATCAGCACTTACAATTGAAAGCCGACCGGAAGAAACATTCTCCAGGTAATGTACACTTACCCAGTCTGAAGTCAACATTTTTTTTCCTGCATTTTATAAGATGAGTCAGTCATAAAAATTAATTTTGTTGGCAACTAATGTATTTTAATCAAGAAAAAGATGCTAAACCAGTAAGGGTCATGCAACGCCTGTTGAAAGTTATGCATTTAGATTCGACCGAAGAAAAGGGAGGATAATTCCAGTTACTTTCACAGAAAACACCTCACCAGCATCAAGGATTTTGCCTTGATGCTGGTAAGGTGTAATATTGTAAAATACACTGTACCAGGGGTCTCCGAACTGCGGCCCGCCACAAGATTTTATGCGGCCCGCAGCAACTTGAAATATTCATAAATAGTAAAACTAATCAACCTTCATTTTCAGCCACTTGAGTCACTTAAAGTTAAGGATTTTGTTGCTTGCAACAATTTTTATGCCAAAATTTGTTCAAATTTTAGTTCTATAACTGATCCTTCAGTTATGGAAGGAAAAATGACAAAAACAGTGCAGAGTGAATGTCGGTGGTATTATAAAGAATGGGGCGTAATATACTTCCTTGTACCAGCAAGTGATAAAGCCTTGTGTGCCTTATGCCATGAAACTGTTGCAGTTTTGAAGGAGTGCAATGTCGCCACTATGAAACCAAACATAAGCCAAGTAATTCCCAGTTCACAGCAACACAGTGTTCGGAAAATTTGAATCAATGCAACGCAGGTTGTTTTCCCAACAAGGTGTTTTACGCAAAAGAGAGCTGAAAATAAAGCTTTAACAAGGGCCAGTTACAACGTAGCTTATGTGTCAGCTAAAAGAGGAAAGCCATTCACCGAAGCAGTGGGAGAGTTATGCCCAGAAAAAACAAATCTGTTCAATAACCTCAGTCTGGTGCCAGATACTGTTGCTCGTAAATTGAGGATATAGGAAGCAATATATTTCATCAAATTGCAGACAAGGCACGAAATTTCCAGTTTTATTCTCTCACACTTGATGAATTGAATGATGTGACACATCACGACTCCTAGTATTCATCAGTGGCGTTGACAACTAATTTAATGTCACACAAGAATTAGCATCAATGCACAGCACAGGAACCAGAGAAGATATCGTCGAAGAATTGCAAAAAACTGTATTAGATTATAACCTGGAGTGGAATAAACTCCAGTGCGTGACAGGTGATGGAGGAAAAAATTCCTTCTTTATATGCAACAGAAATCATTATTGACTTACAAAAAAAAATTCAGAAAATATTTTCTGATGTTGATGGAAAAACAGATGAAACAAAGCTGTTTCAAAATCCATTTGACTGCAGTGTTGAAACACTGCCAAGTCAGTTTTAAATATAAATTATTGATCACCAATCAGATGACCTGCTTAAAAAAAATATATAAAGGAAATCTAATCCAGTTTTATAAATCTTTACAGCCTGAACAGTTTCCAAATTTGAAGTTATTTGCTTGTGGATTCGTATCAGTTTTTTTGGTACACCATATCATTATGAACAAACATTTTCAAAAATGAAGTACGTAAAATCCAAATATCGTACAAATTTATCTGATGAACACTTGAAGTACATTCTAATAATTGGCTCCTCAAGCTTAAACCTCAGTTAGCAATATTTTTAAATTAAAAAAACCTACTCCATTATTACCATCAATCTTGTTCAAAATAATCTTGTGGCAGCTTTTCTCATCTGCAGTTCAGTAATTGATTGTACTGTCAGAGCATTAACTTGTGTTCGACATTTTCATTCATTATATATCATTTCAGTATTGTTCCTTCATAATTGTCACATTTCTCCTTTGTTCTGAAACATATCATAATGACTACAAAAAGCATCCAGATAAAGCCTATTCATTCATTTAAATTTTATTAATCTCATTTATATTTATAAGACAAATTTTTTATTTGGCGTGAGAACATGTGTAAAATATACGACGTAGCTCCTCGTAGCCCCTGCACTATACCGTTGCCAGATTAAGAGCCAAAACATAGCACATATACTCAAGAGTTTTATGACTCACTCGCCATGGGTTCCAACCTTACCCTTTCCCTGTTTTTTTTATACCAACCTTTTTCTAAGAAGGCTGTGCAGGTGTTGAAATTTTGAGCCGATCAGAGGATGTTCTCAGGGAATAAAGTCTTGGATTAGCCTATTTAACATTGTCCATTGGGCACCCACACATATGCAAATAGTCACATGAATTTTTTTATTACAGTACACCAGTGATGAAAATTTGAAGTTGATCTAATAAGGTGTTCTCGAGATATAAGCAAAGAAATTTTGGAAAGAGAAACGAAAAATATTGTTGAAAAAGCGTTCAGAAAATAGGAGTCTATCCTCAATAAATTTAGTCTTAATTTTTTTTTTCTATTTCCATTTATATTCCATTTTAAATTCTCCATAATTCTATAAGAACAAATAATTGATTTTGATTTTTTAGGAAAATTACGATACATCAGCGTTTAGGGTTTGAAGCCCATCAGTAGAAGCATTTTCTAGTTATTATATGACAAATAATTTATTTAAAAAACTGACAAATTGAAATTTACACGGATGAAAGAGAACGCAAAACTTTTTATATTAAATATCATCAGTTACAGCTTGAAGCAGATGAAAAAATGTGTTCTCCAGTAACTGTTCACATTCCAAAGATTCTACGTTCTTAAATAATTTCAGTAAAATTTCAGATGGAAAAATAAACACATAAGCAGTATAATGTGATCCTTTATTGACAACGTTTCGCCCACGCAGTGGGCTTTATCGAGTCACAGTCTGTGACTCGATAAAGCCACTGCGTGGGAAGTGTAATAAGATCACATATACTGCTTATGTGTTTATTTTTCCATTGTGTCGGTATTTTATACCATTTATTTCCAAAATTTCAGATTTTCACCTGAGACTAATGTTATCATCATTCTTATGAATGAATCATTATCAATATTTTGAAGCTGATAAGAAAAAGCATTCGTTAGTTATTGTATATAAATGAAAAGCATTATTTTCTTTCAATGTCAACACGGACTTTATGTTCAGAAAACAACAACAGTATTGAAAATTTGAAGCCGATCCGAAGAGTCATTCTCTAGGTTATAGCACGGATTGTGAGAATTACAAGGCGTATTAACTATTTTATTGCATCAATAAATTTCCCAGAACGCAAACAACACTTAATGTGTACTATCCTGGCCGTAAGATGCGTCAGTTGTTAATGGTGAAAACTGCACTTGCACACTTGAATTTCACTCTACCCCTTTATCGAATTAGAAGGCACTTTTTTATGAACGTCTGAAGGAACACTTTATAGTTGGGTTCAACAGGTTTTGTCGTAGGGTACCTGCATATGTGTATTGGTCCAAGAACCTGGTCACTTTCGACAATGCACAAGCGTTGTAATTTTGAAGGCTATTGGGCGAGACCTTCTCGAGTTATGAGCAAAATATTAACGAAAAGTAGGAGGGAAAAAAATTATACATTTCAGACAATCTCTTAGGTTCCCTTTTATATATACCTAAATATTCTCCCGTCCCTTCTGTCCATTCTTACAGACTTTCTTCTGTCCCCATTCCCTTATCTTACTCGCTTCCGCTCATTTCATCCCTCAATCTTTTCAACACTCCCTCACCCACTCCCCAACCCACTCCCCACCCACTCCCCACCCACTCCCCACCCACTCCCCACCCACTCCCCAACCACCCAACTTTAATCATCACCCAAAATTTTAAGAAAAGGATATGACATTCCAACAGGACTTGAATTTTCTAATACTTTTTTTCCTTGGAAACGGCCCACAACACTTTATTCAAGTGTTGGGTAAAAGGTACACGTGTGCCTAGAGATGTTAATTAAAACTAGACATATCAGTCGCTGGGCGATTCGATAAAGTTCGGTATAAGTTGATAATTCAGTTAAATATTGTACATAAATGGTATAAAATACTGACAAGATTAAGATAACTATATACAGAACTATATATAGAAGTACCTCACCTTCTATATATAGTTCAGCAGTCTTCACATTATGTCCTTGTATTTGTATTGATAAAGGCACTGGATGGTGAAACGATTACAAGTAAAGATACCCAGATGTCGCACATGGGTCTATATTTCTTCAATAAAAATAGCAAAATAGGATATTACACAGCCCATATATAATCGGTCTCCTTTCAAGGAGTTATTATCTTGGAAGAGTTAAGTTATTCTGACGCTTCACTCAGAAATTATTGCATGAAAAGCAGCATTAAAGTTTTTTTTCCAGTTTTCATGAAAAAATAAACTGTGCCCAACAGAGGCCAAAATCAACCCAAACTTTTCTTAAAGTACGACTGACCATCTTTTAAGAAAATAAGTTCAGTAAGTAAGAAAGTTTTATGTAACATTAATTGATTTATAATATTAATTTATTTAAATTATCTTGGGACCAGATAGATGATATAAGCACATAAAAAAACATTGAACATTGAGTTGACTGAATCTTGGATAACGATGTAAAGTAAACAACTGACTTATTTCAAATCAGAAGAAACGTTCTCTAAATTATTTCACAGAAATTAATTTGGTTAATAAATCTGTCATCTGATAACTTACACAACCTAACAAGAAACTGTTTCTTTTGAGGAAGGTTCATCAGCACTAGAAGTTTAAAGTTGACCAGAAAATGTATTTTACAGTTATTGCATCAAATCCAACAAAATTTGTGCCTACACATCAAACTTTCTACCCAATTCGTACGCTGCATCAGTCACTGACGCATCGTACGCTAAAGACTAGTAGGGACCTTATAGCGCCTGTAAAATGGGAGGCATTCTGCTTTGATCCAAACAAGTGCAGTTCCTTCGATCATATGCTGCTCAAGAATGCTCCGTTAACAGGAGTCTCCCCTTGTTATTCTTGAAAACGCCATACTCTTCTCACTTACTCTAGAATCCTGTAATACAAGAAACAATTTTAAAAAAATAATAAAATTGGCAAAAATGACAAATTGACATCTGCACAACCGGTCAGCGACGTTGCAACTAACATTTCTAAAATACTTGACAGAAAACTTGTTACCACCATCTCTTCAACTACTACTAGACTCCTAGTGCATAAACCTAGGAATGACTCTGGCATGTACGAAGGAGTTTTCACAATACCATGTGAGGGATGTGACAAAATATATGTGGGGGAAACGGCGAGATCTCTGGATATTAGGATCAGTGAACACAGAAGCGCCTGCAACCGTGATGACCGTAGCAACGTGCATGTCCAAGAGAGAGACGATGTTCGACACTTTATGAAAATTAGTGAGACTACATTAATCATTAAGAAGATTTACGATGGCGAAAGTGGATAGAGGCTGCCCAGATTGCTGTCAGTAACACTATCCATTGAAATCCAGAAGTTACACTATATCCAAATTGCTAATAAACAGGATATTACTCATTCTGATGTTGACAGGTCTTTCTAAAACCCAACCTGTCTCACCACAATTGTACTATTACTGTTATCCTCTCAAGGCTTACCACCTGACTTCTGCCACTATATATACTCGTTTCTTAGTTATCTCTGTATTAAGACTGAAGAAGCCACTCGTGGAAAAACGTTTCCTCTAATAAATGTCCTGAACTGTCTTTTTCTACACTATTGAGGATTTTGGAAATAATCCAACTTATTCCAGAATGCTGGGAATGGGTTCAAGAAGTTTGGTCAAAGGGCAAGTGAACATGCCATTTGTTCTTAAGAATCTGGTCCTCGTTACCGTACACAAATGCTGATTGAATAAGGCGTTCTCGAGTTATGAGCGAAATAAAATCGAATAGCTGGTGGAGAAAAAAAGAACAAAATTAGGCAACCTCTTAATTTAAAGGTACCTCTCCAGGGATACATAAAAAAATACTTTTTAATTTCTTCCGTTCACCGTTCACCTTGCATTCCTCATCTCCACATTCTCTCTCCCACAGTCAAGTTTTTCCAAGCCAAGACAATCTTAACACTTCAACTTCTGCTGATTACTTTTTCACAGCGCCTTTGTTCACTCCTCTTTTACTCTCCATCCATCTCCAACTCTCTTTTCACCTCAACGTTAAACCTCTAACCCCTCACTCCCGTCTTCCTCTCTTTCCACCTCTCATGTCTGTAAACTTGTTTTCTCCAATAATCCAAACCCAGATCTCACCTCCAAACTCTGCCCTTTGTAACTCCATCCACTTCCCTCCCCACCTTCTTCTCTTACCCCACCATCACTTACCCCGCCTCCCCAACTTATTCCTCGTCTACATTATCATCCCCAAATGCATCCTTCCATCCATCATTTTTCTTTTCCCATCATCCCAACATATTCTTTTCCCATTGTTTCCTTCTTTTACCCCTCCATTCTAACACCACCTTCGTTGTCCACCTGAATTGTTGAAAGAGAAAAGTGAGACAAGAAATAGTTTTGTTTTATTTTCTGACTCTTCTTGAACAAGAAAGAGACATTTTTCTCTCTTGTCTTCATGAATATAAATTTGTGGTGTTTTTACACATCAGTCAAACCTTTAAAACAACTCTAATATGTATTTCTACATTTTGTTCACGAAGAGTTGAAGCAAATTGACTGTTTGTCAATTCTTTTCACGTTTCCTTGAAATTAAAACCTCGACTTTCCTGCAAAATCATTTTTTCTACTTGTTATAAAATTAGCAGCAGCAACATGAAGATTTCCTCTGAATAGGCTGATTTCGCAACGGAGTTTTTTTGAAAAATGAAGAAATATTAATGGATGGATGAAATAGACGATTCAACAAAAGTGACAGACTCCAAGGAGACGCATAGAGGCGAAAGTTTTTGGTTTAATTTTAAGGTGGGAAGCAGAAGGAAAAAAAACAGATGAGGAGATGTCGGAGGCAAACTCAGAATACTGAATAAGTACGATAAGGCGCAAGAAGCCAGCAATCAATAATGGCGGCTCATTGACGGTAAAGAACCAAGGCAAGAAGCTGAATCTCGACCCTCGCAAAAAGACCTTTCAGTGAGTACATAAACATCTCGTACACACACTCTAACATCACACTCCATCACTCAACATAAAAGCCCAAAACTATTTGCTATCTGGCGACGTATCTTCCTTCACAATTCACAAAAGGAGAAGTGAGAATTTGGAGAGCTCGCAAATTCCTTTAGTTCTTGCTGAGTCGACCTCCAAGGCTGCTTGCTCGACTCGGGCAAATCTTACTTGCAAATAAGAGACGGCTTTCTTCATCTCAAGGACCAATTGCTTACATGCATTTTCTCCGTATAAACAAGCAGTGCTCAAAAGTGTTTTGTGACTCAGGAGATACTGGAAAATGTGTTTTATGGCTACCTTATTTGTTTTATTATAAACTGTTTGTGGGTGTATCCCTGAAGACTGTGTTTTGTTTTCGACATTTAATATTGTGTTTGTCTTTTCAGGGAGAACTTCATATGTAAGTCACAGTATTATCTCTCTCTCTCTCTCTCTCTCTCTCTCTCTCTCTCTCTCTCTCTCTCTCTCTCTCTCTCTCTCTCTCTCTCTCTCTCTCTCTCTCTCTCTCTCTCTCTCTCTTACTTCTCTTTCTTCGCCTCTTCATGAAATTAGAAAGAAAATCTTTATCGAGACAGCGTTTTGCTTGTAGCCCAAGTTTTTTCAGGTCGTTAAAGCACATGATAAGCATGTTTATATACAGTCAGTGGCTACTTTATTAGGTTCACTCTTCTAGTAACTGACAGGGGTGGAATCTCATGTGGTCATCTGATGCTGTCTCCCATTCACTTATAGGTTCGAGGTGTTGTGCGTGCAGATATTCTCTTCTGCACATCACTGTTGTAGCTTGAACAAGTCTAGCCATTGTCATCTAACCTCTCATTATCAACATGTTTTCGCCCACAGAACTGTAGCTCACTGGTTATTTCGTGTTTTTCACAAAATTCTCTAAAAACTGTTGTGCGTGAAAATCCAAGAGCAGCAACTGAACCTCTTGACCATGTCTGCATGCTTCTAGGCACTGAGGATTTCCCATAGCCATTCCCTCCATTGTCTCCCCTATTGAGCAATTTATATATGGAGTTCTTTGAGACTAAGTTGTTGAAAGATATTTTGCCCCGTGAAGCTAAATGGTTCAGATATGTGGATGACATCTTGTGTCTTTGGCCGAATTATGTGGACCTCAATATATTTTTACCGAGACTTAACTCTCTTGTCCCCTCGATTAACTTTACAATAGAGAAAGAAGTGGACTTTAAACTTCCATTTTTAGATGTTCTGATCCACAGGGTGGATATAATGTTTAAATTTTCAGGATATAGGAAGGCCACGAACGTGTGTACATACATGAAACTAGTGTAAAAAAGAAGTACTTTTCTCACTATATTTTTGAGAGCTTACAGAGTGTGTAGCCCTGAATTCTTAGATGAGGAATTTAGGAAAATATTTGACATTGCTACAAAGCTAAAGAGTTTGTAGAGACTGTTTCGTTGGCAGCTAGAAAAACTTATCATAGGACTGAACCTAGAAAAACTTCTCATAACGAGAATGTGCTTGTTCTACCATACACTAATAATTTATCAGTTCTGCCAATTGCCCTAAAGAATTCACGGACTGTTAAGAGAATGCTGATCAAGAATTCTCCAAAACATGGCGTAGGTGGTGTGTACAGGATTGGGTGTCAAGGATGTACACTTTCATATGTCAGGCAAACAGGCAAACCTTTAAATGTTAGAATCGCTCAACACCAATATTCAGTAAGGACAGCTCAAGTATCTAGTGTAATATTCAACCACACACGAGTCTGTAGTAATCATGCCAAGTGGGCTGAGGCAAAAGTCATTGTCCCATGTACTTCATGGCAAGAAAGAAATATTTTTGAGTCTTCAATTATTAAACACGATAAACTTTCATTATTTAATGGTAGTGATGGGTTATTTAAGCTTGATTCATTTATAATTGAGGCTGTCGTGCACAATCTGAAACCCGATTTTTATATGAATGCCATGGATTGCCTTACGTGTCCGGGCTCCACAAATAGGAACTAGGGTGATTCCTCTTCCTAGTGTGCCTCGACCTGAGTAAAGGCAAATTGCCAGACACAGATTTATTCAGAATATAAAGTATTTTATATTTCTTAAGTCCGATCGATAATCTTGATAACTAGCATATTACCAATGTTAATTTTGCTAGGTAATCACTAAATTACCTTTGCTTATGGGCTGACTTTTCTGATTCCTAAAACACTTATTTTCCCTGCCAGTAGGCACTCGGTGTGCCTGAGGTACTGAATGCTTTCCCTCAACCACCCTCAGTCTCAACAAGGCGACCCTCGTAACCTACGAACCTCTTCGGCCAGAGATTAGTGTTTGTGAATATTTCGCCTGTTCTGCGAATTCTAAATATTGTAAAAATCTCTCGTCGGCCGATGCATGCAGGGGATGAGATGAAATAGCTAACACCACCTGCCTGAAAGCCTGGATCAAAACGTCTAGCGTTGGCTGGGCGCCAAGGTACTGTGATAAAAGCACTGCGTACCTTGGTCTAAGATTTGTAGGTTGGAGTCTCTGGATAGTGTTACTGACAGCAATTAGGACAGCTTCTATGCATTTTCTCCGTGATTAAAGAAGACGATTTTAAGACGGAGAGAATGCATAGAAGCTGCCCTAATTGCTGTCAGTAACACTATCCAGCAAAAGTCCGGTAGTTACAGTATCTCAAAATTGCTAATCAACAGGATATTATCCATTCTGGAAACTGCTGTAATATGATATCAACCCATATCTAACCCATCCGTCTCACCTCATTAGTTCCACTAATACTACTACCACTACAACCTCTACCCCCGCGACACTCCACCTGACTCTTAGTGTTCTCTGTATTAGGACTGAAGAAGTCACTCAGGGCGAAACGTTTCTTTAATAAATGTCCTGAACTGTACATACGTGTCTTCCACACATGTAGTATAACTATAATTCCCAATAATCTATTTGCCTTATTACGCACGCTTAGGCATTGCTCTCTTGGTTTAAGGTTGCTGCTTACCACAACCCTCAAGTCCCTTTCGCATTCTGTACGGCTAAGTTCTGCATTATTAAGCTGATAGGTGCTAGGGTTATGAACATTCCCAAGCTTTAGAACTTTGCATTTATCTACAATGAACTGCATGTGCAACTTTTCTGACCAGGAATTGAGTTTGTCTAAATCCTCCTGAAGTTCCCTGACATCTACGTTTGAATCGATTATCCTACTTATCTTCGAGTCATCAGCGAATTTGCTCATATCACTAATAATTCCCTCGTCAAGGTCATTGATATATATTATAAACAACAACGCCATCTGTAACGCCACTTGTTACAGATCCTCACTTTGACTTAACCCCATTTATGCATACTCTCTCCAAGAGAGAACCCACAATAATGGATTAAAATTAGATAAGTTTAGATTTAGAAAGGATATAGGAAAGTATTGGTTATAAATAGGGATATAGGAAAGTATTGGTTTGGTAGTAGGGTTATTGAAGCTAAAACCTTGGGAAGTTTCAAATTTAGGTTGAATAAATACATGAGTGAGTGGGGTTGGATTTGAATGGGACTTGCACATGAGTTAATAGATTTATCAGAGCTTATTGTTAGGGTAGTCCATCAATCTAGATTGATGGACTGACCACATCGACTCAAGGTTGAGGGACTGACCACCTCAAACTCCTGTTCTTCACGATTCTCCATTGTATGGACTGATGAAGCCACTGTGTGGCGAAACGTTTCCTCAATAAAGATACCCAAGTGTTGCATATGTGTCTAATTTACCAACTCGTCGGTTCTCTGAACCATTCATCTACATTCTGTTAGTGGGTTGGAATTGTGAAGGACCTATGGGCCAACAGGCCTAGTGCAGTGTTCCTCCTTTCTTATGTTCTTATAAAACAAGAGGTATAGATCGACCTGTGATACTACAGACTGTCTTTGATCCACGGTGATCCTATATGACGTAAGTACAATGATCACGAAAGAGAACTGAAGACAGATATCCGTGATATAATGGGCCTGAGCAATAATGAGAGGCGCACAGCAATCGACCATTATATGAAACGATGAGCCAAGTTGGCTGGAGTCTCGCAAGTGATTAATAGGTAGATACGAAGCAGCTCACAGAATGAATGTCCCCCCTCCCGACACACACACACACACACACACACACATACACACACACACACACACACACACACATACACACATACACACACACACACACATACACACACACACACTCACACACACACACACACTCACATACATTTTAGTTTTGCACAAATGATGAAGGTAAAGTTAAGTAAATCAATCACAACATTCCTCTACAATCACGAAACTTATCCAATCCCTCGTAGTATTGCTGGTCTGATCAGAACACATTACATTAGGAAGAGAAATACAAAGTAGTTATCAACATGAAAAGAGGTTCACTCGCTACGGAAGATGAAGACTTAAAAGATGGGTGAGAATAATTGACAATTCGTCAGAGAGCATGGTAATGTGTCTTATTTCTCCTCCAGTACGGCACATCACTTACCACCTCATAGAGTAGAAGGGCATCAAGACACAAACAACCCAAACCTTAGTCATACATTCACTCACACCAAAGTATATTTATATGCATGAACTTTTCCCTCACTTGTGTGAGGTAATGGGAGCAATCCTATTATCTGTCTCAGTGCTGGAGGCAACGATGTTGGCAGACGTAGGAGTGAGGACCTGACTAGCAGGTTTAGGTCAGCAATAGACATAATTAGGAAGAAGGGTGGGAACCCTGTCATATGTGGTATTTTGCCAAGGAGAGGAGTTGGAAATGAATGGCTGTCCAGGGCAATTGGTGTCAATTGCTGGCTGGACAAATACTGTAAGGAAAATTCAGTAACATTCATTGACAACTGGGACCTCTTCTATGGCAGAAATGACATGTATGCCAGGGATGGGGTTCACTTATCCAGGTCTGGGGTGGGGGCACTGGCAACTGCAGTGGAGGGAGCTGTTAGGGCTTTAAACTAGAAATAGTTAGTGGTATGGGTTTTGGGGGGAAAACAGTGAAGTCCCAGTGTAGTAATATTATAAGTTCTAGGAGAACTAGTAATAGGCAGAAAAAGGTGGACAGTGGAAAGCTAGTGACACTAGATGACAAGGACAGTAATAGGTATGGTGGAGGGGCAGAGATGGGCAGGAGGGGTAAAGAGAAAGGAGGGTCTTTAAATATTTATTACACCAATAGTCGTAGTGCTAGGAATAAGATGGACGAGTTGAGATTAGTTGCAAGTACGGGTAATATTGATGTTTTTGCAATAACTGAGACATGGTTTAATATGAAAAATCGGGACTTGCCTGCCGAATGTCACATTCAGGGTTTTAAATTGTTCCAAGTAGACAGAAGTATCGGGAAGGGGGATGGGGTGGCACTCTATGTCCGTGATCATTTAAATTGTTGTATAAAAACGGGTATAAAGTCTGAATTAACACATACAGAGTCTGTCTGGATAGAATTTTCAGAGGGTGTGAAAAATTGATTTTAGGCGTGATTTACCGTCCTCCAAACTTGGATAGGGAACAAGGGAGACTACTTTGGGAGGAAATTGTTAAGGCCACAAGGCACGATAACGTAGTAATTCTAGGGACTTTAACTTTAGTCAGATTGATTGGAATTTCTTGACAGGGAATTTAGAATCTAACGACTTTTTAGAAGTAGTTCAGGATTGTTTTTGAAGCAGTTTGTAACAGAACCTACAAGGGAAATAACCTACTTGACTTGGTTCTGGCAAGCAAGGAAACCCTTGTTAATAATTTAGAAATTACAGAGGAACCGGCTCAGCGACCCCAAGTCAATTACCTTAGCATTGAATGGATGTATGATAGTAGGGATAATTCAGTAACGGTCCCAGATTTTCGCTTAGCAGATTATAATGGACTTAGAGAACACTTATCAACTGTGGACTGGGGTGACGAAGAGAGGTATCAATATGACAGTTTTCTTAACACTATACAGGCTGCCCAAAGAACATTTATCCCGTATAAAGAAATTAGATCTAGTAGAAATGACCCAAAATGGATGAATAATAGGTTTAAGTATCTTTTAGGGCAGAAGAAAGGAATTTATAGGCGCATAAAAAGAGGTGAGGGTCATCTTATAAATCAGTATACTGACATTAAGAGGGACGTTAAAAAGGGAATAAGAAAAGCTAAACGGGACTATGAAATTAAAGTTGCTAGGGATTCAAAAACTAACCCAAAAAGTTTTTTCCAGGTTTATAGAACAAAAGTTAGGGATAAGATAGGTCCCCTTAAAAATAACTCTGGGCATCTTACTGACAAGGAGAATGATATGTGCTCTATTTTTAATAATTATTTTCTCTCGGTTTTCACACAGGAAGACATTAATAATATCCCAGTAATTAATTTTTACAACATTCCTCTACAATCACGAAACTTATCCAATCCCTCGTAGTATTGCTGGTCTGATCAGAACACATTACATTAGGAAGAGAAATACAAAGCAGTTATCAACATGAAAAGAGGTTCACTCGCTACGGAAGATGAAGACTTAAAAGATGGGTGAGAATAATTGACTATTCGTCAGAGAGCATGGTAATGTGTCTTATTTCTCATCCAGTACGGCACATCACTTACCACCTCATAGAGTAGAAGGGCATCAAGACACAAACAACCCAAACCTTAGTCATACATTCACTCACACCAAAGTATATTTATATGCATGAACTTTTCCCTCACTTGTGTGAGGTAATGGGAGCAATCCTATTATCTGTCTCAGTGCTGGAGGCAACGATGTTGGCAGACGTAGGAGTGAGGACCTGACTAGCAGGTTTAGGTCAGCATTAGACATAATTAGGAAGAAGGGTGGGAACCCTGTCATATGTGGTATTTTGCCAAGGAGAGGAGTTGGAAATGAATGGCTGTCCAGGGCAATTGGTGTCAATTGCTGGCTGGACAAATACTGTAAGGAAAATTCAGTAACATTCATTGACAACTGGGACCTCTTCTATGGCAGAAATGACATGTATGCCAGGGATGGGGTTCACTTATCCAGGTCTGGGGTGGGGGCACTGGCAACTGCAGTGGAGGGAGCTGTTAGGGCTTTAAACTAGAAATAGTTAGTGGTATGGGTTTTGGGGGGAAAACAGTGAAGTCCCAGTGTAGTAATATTATAAGTTCTAGGAGAACTAGTAATAGGCAGAAAAAGGTGGACAGTGCAAAGCTAGTGACACTAGATGACAAGGACAGTAATAGGTATGGTGGAGGGGCAGAGATGGGCAGGAGGGGTAAAGAGAAAGGAGGGTCTTTAAATATTTATTACACCAATAGTCGTAGTGCTAGGAATAAGATGGACGAGTTGAGATTAGTTGCAAGTACGGGTAATATTGATGTTTTTGCAATAACTGAGACATGGTTTAATATGAAAAATCGGGACTTGCCTGCCGAATGTCACATTCAGGGTTTTAAATTGTTCCAAGTAGACAGAAGTATCGGGAAGGGGGGTGGGGTGGCACTCTATGTCCGTGATCATTTAAATTGTTGTATAAAAACGGGTATAAAGTCTGAATTAACACATACAGAGTCTGTCTGGATAGAATTTTCAGAGGGGTGTGAAAAATTGATTTTAGGCGTGATTTACCGTCCTCCAAACTTGGATAGGGAACAAGGGAGACTACTTTGGGAGGAAATTGTTAAGGCCACAAGGCACGATAACGTAGTAATTCTAGGGGACTTTAACTTTAGTCAGATTGATTGGAATTTCTTGACAGGGAATTTAGAATCTAACGACTTTTTAGAAGTAGTTCAGGATTGTTTTTTGAAGCAGTTTGTAACAGAACCTACAAGGGGAAATAACCTACTTGACTTGGTTCTGGCAAGCAAGGAAACCCTTGTTAATAATTTAGAAATTACAGAGGAACTCGGCTCAAGCGACCACAAGTCAATTACCTTTAGCATTGAATGGATGTATGATAGTAGGGATAATTCAGTAACGGTCCCAGATTTTCGCTTAGCAGATTATAATGGACTTAGAGAACACTTATCAACTGTGGACTGGGGTGACGAAGAGAGGTATCAATATGACAGTTTTCTTAACACTATACAGGCTGCCCAAAGAACATTTATCCCGTATAAAGAAATTAGATCTAGTAGAAATGACCCAAAATGGATGAATAATAGGCTTAAGTATCTTTTAGGGCAGAAGAAAGGAATTTATAGGCGCATAAAAAGAGGTGAGGGTCATCTTATAAATCAGTATACTGACATTAAGAGGGACGTTAAAAGGGAATAAGAAAAGCTAAACGGGACTATGAAATTAAAGTTGCTAGGGATTCAAAAACTAACCCAAAAGTTTTTTCCAGGTTTATAGAACAAAAGTTAGGGATAAGATAGGTCCCCTTAAAAATAACTCTGGGCATCTTACTGACAAGGAGAATGATATGTGCTCTATTTTTAATAATTATTTTCTCTCGGTTTTCACACAGGAAGACATTAATAACATCCCAGTAATTAATTTTACAGAGGCCCAGAAGAAGATAAATTATGTAATATCACAGTCACTAGCGAAATGGTTAGGAAACAACTAGACCGACTGAAACAAAATAAATCGCCGGGTCCTGATGAGCTTTTGCAAGGGTTCTTAAGGAATGCAAAATGGAACTCTGTGAACCAATATCTAACATTTTTAATTTATCTCTTCAAACAGGTGTAGTGTCTGATATGTGGAAGATGGCTAATGTAATTCCTATTTTTAAAGCAGGGGACAAGTCACTACCGTCAAATTACCGCCCAATAAGCCTGACCTCAATTGTAGGCAAATTACTAGAGTCAATTATAGCTGATATTATTAGAAGCCATCTAGATAACCATAATTTGATTAATGATACTCAGCATGGATTCACGAGGGCCGTTCCTGCCTATCTAATTTATTAACCTTCTTCACTAAAGCTTTTGAGGCTGTTGATCACGATAAAGAATTCAATATTGTTTATTTAGACTTTAGTAAGAAAGTGGCAGCTCATGGCATTGGGGGAAAAGTGCTGTCATGGATCGAGTCATGGCTCACCAATAGGAAGCAGAGAGTGTGCATAAATGGGGTTAAATCCGAATGGGGACTTGTAACAAGTGGTGTTCCACAGGGATCAGTCTTAGGCCCATTGTTATTTATAATATATATCAATGACCTTGACGAGGGAATTACTAGTGATATGAGCAAATTCGCCGACGACACGAAGATAGGTAGGATAATTGATTCAAACATAGATGTCATAGAACTTCAGGAAGATTTAGACAAACTTAATTCGTGGTCAGAAAAGTGGCAGATGCAATTCAATGTAGATAAATGCAAGGTTCTGAAGCTCGGGAGTGTCCATAACCCAAGCACTTATAAGTTAAATAACGTAGAACTTAGCCATACAGATTGCGAGAAGGACTTGGGGGTGATGGTAAGCAGCAACCTTAAACCAAGACAGCAATGCCTAAGCGTACGTAATAAGGCAAATAGATTACTGGGATTTATATCAAGAAGTGTTAGCAACAGAAGTCCAGAGGTTATATTACAGCTTTATACATCCCATATAAAGAAATTAGATCGAATAGAAATGACCCAAAATGGATGAATAATAGGCTCAAATATCTTTTAGGGCAGAAGAAAGGAATTTATAGGCGCATAAAAATGGGTGAGGGTCATCTTATAAATCAGTATACTGACATTAAGAGGGACGTTAAAAAGGGGATAAGAAAAGTTAAATGGGACTACGAAATTAAAGTTGCTAGGGATTCGAAAACTAACCCAAAAAGTTTTTTCCAGGTGTATAGAACAAAAGTTAGAGATAAGATAGGTCCCCTTAAAAATAATTATGGGTATCTTACTGACAAATAGAATGAAATGTGCTCTATTTTTAATAATTATTTTCTCTCGGTTTTCACTCAGGAAGACACTAATAATATCCCAAGAATTAGGTATTTTAGTGGGCCTGAAGAAGATAAATTATGTAGTATCACAGTCACTAGCGAAATAGTTATCAAACAGATAGACCGTTTGAAGCAAAATAAATCGCCAGGCCCTGATGAGCTTTTTTCAAGGGTTCTTAAGGAATGCAAAATCGAACTCTGTGAACCCTTAACTAACATTTTTAACCTATCTCTTCAAACAGGTGTAGTGTCTGATACGTGTAGTGTCTAATACTCTGGTATTGTGCCAGAGATGTGGAAGATAGCTAATGTAGTTCCTATATTCAAATCAGGGGATAAGTCAATTCCATCAAATTACCGTCCAATAAGCCTCACATCTATAGTAGGCAAATTATTAGAATCAATTATAGCTGATATTATTAGAAGTCACCTTGAAGAACATAATATGATTAATGAATCTCAGCTTGGGTTCACGAGAGGTCGTTCCTGCCTAACAAATTTACTGACGTTTTTCAATAAAACATTTGAGGCAGTAGACAGTGATAAAGAATATGATATAGTTTACTTGGATTTCAGTAAGGCCTTCGATAGAGTACCTCACAAGAGACTCTTAAGAAAGGTGGCAGCTCATGGTATAGGAGGAATTGCAAGTGACATGAGTAAATTTGCTGATGATACAAAAATAGGCCGTATAATTCATTCTGAGGAGGATACCAATGAACTCCAGGAGGATTTGGATAAATTAATGTCTTGGTCTGAAAAGTGGCAGATGAAGTTCAATGTGGACAAGTGTAAGGTGCTAGTCGTTGGTAATGAAAATATCCCTCGAATTTATAAACTAGGTGAAGTTGAGCTTGATCATACAGAATGTGAAAAAGACTTGGGAGTCATGGTAAGCAGAAATCTAAAGCCAAGACAACAGTGCCTAAGTGTGCGCAATAAGGCTAACAGATTACTAGGATTTATTTCAAGAAGTATAAGCAACAAGTCAAAAGTTATTTTACAACTCTATACATCACTAGTGAGACCTCATTTGGATTATGCAGCTCAGTTTTGGTCTCCTTACTACAGGATGGATATAGATTCATTGGAGAACATACAAAGAAGAATGACTAAAATGATTTACAGTATAAGAAATCTCCCGTATGAAGATAGACATAGAGCGTTGAATCTCCACTCTCTGGAGAGACGTAGAATGAGGGAGATATCATCGAGGTGTACAAGTGGATGATGGGCATAAACAAAGGAGATATTAATAAAATACTGAGGATATCGAACCAAGTAAGAACCAGAAATAACGGATTTAAATTGGATAAATTTAGATTTAGAAAGGACATAGGCAAGTACTGGTTTTCGAACAGAGTTGTAGATGCGTGGAACAATCTTCCGAGTAGGGTGATAGAGGCTAGGACCTTGGGTGGCTTTAAAAAGAGATTGGACAAATATATGAGTGGGAGGGGCTGGGTTTGATTTGTGTCGTGAGTACGGGAATAAATTCTTAGGTAGTGGTGGTTTTGATAAGAACTTGCCTTGTATGGGCCAGTAGGCCTTCTGCAGTGTTCCTCCATTCTTATGTTCTTATGTTCTTAATATGATATAGTTTTCTTGGATTTCAGTAAGGCCTTCGATAGAGTACCTCACAAGAGACTCTTAAGAAAGGTGGCAGCTCATGGTATAGGAGGTAAAGTTCTAGCATGGATAGAGGCATGGCTTACCAATAGAAAGCAGAAGTTTCCATTAATGGGGTCAAATCTGAATGGGGATTAGTCACTAGTGGCGTTCCACAAGGATCGGTTTTAGGCCCATTGTTGTTCATAATTTACATAAATGACCTTGATGAAGGAATTGTAAGTGACATGAGTAAATTTGCTGATGATACAAAAATAGGCCGTATGATTCATTCTGAGGAGGACACCAGTGAACTCCAGGAGGATTTGGACAAATTAATGTCTTGGTCTGAAAAGTGGCAGATGAAGTTCAATGTGGACAAGTGTAAGGTACTAGTCCTTGGTAATGAAAATATCCTCGAATTTATAAACTAGGTGAAGTAGAGCTTGATCATACAGAATGTGAAAAAGACTTGGGAGTCATGGTAAGCAGGAATCTAAAGCCAAGACAACAGTGCCTAAGTGTGCGCAATAAGGCTAACAGATTACTAGGATTTATTTCAAGAAGTATAAGCAACAGAAGTCCAAAGTTATTTTACAGCTATATACATCACTAGTGAGACCTCATTTGGATTATGCAGCTCAGTTTTGGTCTCCTTACTACAGGATGGATATAGATTCATTGGAGAACATACAAAGAAGAATGACTAAAATGATTTACAGTATAAAAAATCTCCCGTATGAAGATAGACTTAGAGCGTTGAATCTCCACTCTCTGGAGAGACGTAGAATGAGGGGAGATATCATCGAGGTGTACAAGTGGATGATGGGCATAAACAAGGGAGATATTAGTAAAATACTGAGGATATCGAACCAAGTAAGAACCAGAAATAACGGATTTAAATTGGATAAATTTAGATTTAGAAAGGACATAGGCAAGTACTGGTTTTCGAACAGAGTTGTAGAGGCCTATTACAGAATGGACATAAATTCGTTAGAAAACATTCAGCGTAGAATGACTAAATTAATACATAGCATTAGAAATCTTCCTTACGAAGAAAGATTGAAGACCCTTAAATTACATTCACTTGTAAGACGTAGAATGAGGGAGACATGATCGAGGTATACAAGTGGAAAATGGGTATTAACAAAGGGGATATAAATAAGGTCTTGAGGTATCCTCCAGAGAGAACCCCAATAATGGATTCAAGTTAGATAAGTTTAGATTTAGAAAGGATATAGGAAAGTATTGGTTTGAAATAGGGTAGTTGATGAATGGAACAGTCTGCCTAGTAGGGTTATTGAAGCAAGGACCTTGGGTAGTTTTAAATTTAGGTTGGATAAATTCATGAGTGAAAAGGGTTGGATTTGAGTGGGAATTGCACATGAGTAAATAAAATTATCAAAGCTTATTTTTTGGGTAGCATTGAAAATTAGGTTGAACAAATATTCTGTTGGTGGGATGGAATGTGAAGGA